>JAINUW010000320.1:0-125450 GCA_020205615.1 Panax quinquefolius | reverse complement strand
ATTTTCTTCCATACTCTGTAGTATGTAAGTAATATTATTTCGTTTCAGATTCCAAATTCTACACTCATTTTGTTAAAGTATTGCTTCTATACTCCTAGAAATTAATAGAATATCTTTGAAATTTGCGCTTCACTGGTATCTTTTCATGAAAATATTATTCTGAGCATTCTTGATAATTTTTAATCTTTTCATGCTGGGGTACTATTCACGAGGTACTATTCCCAAAGTACTATTCACGAGGTACTATTCACTCAGGTACTATTCAGTCGGGGTACTATTCATGACAAAAATTAATTTCTTTTCGGTCCAAATTATTTTTGATACAATATTATTCTTGAAATTTACTTCACAAAGCAGTATCATGTTGTCAATTTGGACATTATTGAATTCTGGATAAATTGAATTATAAATCTTCAAAATTTATCTTTGCTCTCATTTAATTGAATTCTTATATCATTGTCATCATCCTCATGCTTATATTGTGATGAAAGTCATCTTTGGCCCGTAGTGCGTAGATGGACTGTTGATTGGTATGATTATGATCAGGGATTATTCGGTATAATCATGACCTGTAATATTAAAAATGATGTGATAAAAGTCCTCATTGGCTCGTAGTGCATTGATGGACAGTTGTTGGCATGATCATGACCATTGGTGATAACACAAATATCCTTGGCTCGTACTGCATGGATAATTCATGGATGTGATACTAATGAATATCCTTGCCCCGTAGTGCATGAATAATTCAGTGATGTGGATTATTCATTGAGCTGAGTCTCAGTGATAAAATTGATGATAAACTTTTTAAATCATAGAAGATAGTAGATATCATGCTCTACTTGACTTTTCTAATGGATTTCTTGTTCTGCTGCAGTTAAACTTGTCGTCTATTGTATTCTATTAGTTTAACACTGTTGAAGGCTAGCGATAATTTATTCTACATTATCTTAGTCATAATATTTCTTACTGGGCTAGTTGAGCTCACCCTTTTGCTTTCATTGTTCTCTTCAGGAAATGAGAACGTAGCCGGGACTAGTCGGGGAATGGAGTGACGGTCCGAGATGGTGGCTGTAGTAGTCCTCACTATTTTATAAAATAGTGTGATAATAATTGTAATGAAGACTCCATTTGAGTTTGGATATTGTCTAGAAGACAATATTCATGTTAAAACTCTCAGCTCATGTTGTATAATTAAGTTTGTATTTGTATTTTGTATCATGTATTTGGCGACTCAGAATGGGTTATGTATACCTATTTTAGGGGCGTCACAAATTCACCAAAACTCTAGGGAGAGAAACTATAGAGAGAATAAGAGAGAAAAAAGAAGAGTATTCTGCTACTACACTATTGTAGTATCCAATTTCCTACTAAGGTAAGGGATATTATTTTTCGTATTCGTAAGAATATTATTTTTCGTATTCGTAAGGGGTATTATTTCTTTCATATTCGTAAATGATGTTATTTTCTTCATACTCATAAGGGTTGTCATATTATTCCTTATTATTCTATGGGAATAACTTGTTTAAGCAGTTTACCGCATGCCTGGTGAATAACCCTTCATAATCATCCTTTATTAATCTGTGGGTAAAACCTGTCTACGCGGATTACCGCATGCCTAGTGAATAACCCTTTGCATTCATTCTTTATTAATCTGCGGAATAACCTGTCTACGCGGATTACTATATGCATGGTGAATAATCCTTTGTATTCATTCTTTATTAAATTATGGAAATGATCTGTCTACGCGGATTACCGCATGATGGGTGAAAATTTATTTACATTATCGTATATTCTTTCATTTCTTTTGTACTCGTCAAGGGATATTATTTTCTTTCATATTCTCCATTTATGGGTACTATTCATACCAGAATACTATTTATTCGGGGTACTTTGCATGATGGGGTACTATTCATTTAGGTACTATTCATTCGGGGTACTTTACATGATGAAATACTATTCATTCGGTGTACTTTGCATGACGGGATACTATTCATTCGGATACTATTCAAAGAGTACTATTCATGTCAAAATTGATTTCTTTCTATCCAAATTATTTTTAATACATAAATATAAATCTTGAATGTTACTCCACAATTAGTTATCATGTTGACAATTTGGACATTCTTGAACTCTGGATAAATTAAATTATAAATATTTAATATTTATCCTTGATCTCATTTGATTGATTCATTATATCATTGTTATAATCCTCAGACTAAAATTTGTGTTGGAAAGTTATCTTTGGCCCTAGTGCAAAGATGAACTGTTGATTGGTATAATTATGACCAGGAATTGTGTATTGGTATAATCATGATCGGAATTGTGTATTGGTATAATCATAACCATTGGTTTTACAGTTGTATGTCTTTGGTTCGTAGTGTAAAGATGGACTGTTGATTATTAGTTTTACAGTTGTATGTCTTTGGCCGGTAGTGCAAAGATGGACTGCTGATTATTGATTTTATAGTTGTATGTCTTTGGCCGTAGTGCACAGATGAACTGTTGATCATTGGTTTTACAGTTGAACATCTTTGGCCCGTAGTGTAAAAATAAACAATTGAATTGTATGATCATAACCATTGATATTACAGTTAAATATCTTTGGCCCGTAGTGCAAAGATAGACAATTGATTGATATGATCATGACCATTTTTGTTACATTTGAATGTCTTTGGTGTAAGTTGTAAAGACGATATGATCATTGAGTGTTTTAGCCTTTGTAGCAAGGACATTGAGTGAAAGTTCTTTTAAGACTTTGTGGTAAGGACAAATTATTGATTTACATTATTATAAACTTGAATTGTAAATTTAACTATAATCTTTGGTGGTTCAGGTGAAGACAGGTGATGAAGGTTCTCTTTGTCTTGGGTACAACAAAGAATTGTTGATGTGTATTACATGGATGAAATATTAATGATGGACTTTTAATTTGGAGGAGATAGTAGACATTATGTTCTACTTGACTCTTCTAATGGATTGTTGTTTCTGCTGCAGTTGTTGATCTAAACCTTGTTGTCTATTTTATTCTATCAGATTTTTTCCTATTGAGGACTAAGGATAATTTTTTCTACATTATCTTAGTCATAATAGTCTTTACAGGGCTATTTGTGCTCACCCTTTTGCTTCACAATTCCTTTCAGGTAATAAGAGTGTAGCTGGGTCGAGCGGGGATAACAAGTGAATATAGTGATGGTATGTGACTATTGAAGTTTCTCAATACATTATAAAATTGCATGACAATATATAATTGTATTGAAAACTTAAAATATGTATGTCATATTTTATACGTCATTTAATAGTTAATTTTGGTGAACAACAATAGGGTGATGAGAACCCGACTTTGAAAGCGTCAAAAAGTGCACCTCATTAGAATGAGGACAGAATTGTACTGAGAGCTTAAAGGGTGTGTTGCCACTATCTTACACAATGTCTAACAAAATACAAATTTGTGTGATCATACGATATGGTTGTGCGCATCCACTTGCTGACTATATCTATGAGCATTATCTATATAATCTTGGAGTATGGTTGGAATGTAATCCTCAGTTTGAGACAATGGAGATAATTATATGGAAAAAAGGATACACGTCATTGGAATAAACATGATAGTAATCTTCTCGTTCTTCTTTTGGGTCTATTGGGTCAACTAAGGTTAATTCTCAAGTCCTATGATGATCTATTATTACTTAGATGCATGGCCTCCCATGTATAAAGGCTTCCTTGAGCATTTTCCAAATATTTTAATTCCTAAAACAGTTATCGACTGTACGTTTATGTAAAGTATCATTGGTTTGGAGTGTGAGTATTGTTATTTGTATTGAAACTCACAGCTTATGTATTGTCGTATTTTGCACGACAATTTAATAGTTGTAAATAGGAAGTTTGTATTTGGATTTAGTAGTGTGTTTTTGATAACACAGAATGCACCTATTTTGGGGGCGTCACATCCGAGCCTTCGTATTTGAGGCTATCAGGCCTACAAGGTCTTGGGCAGCTGACTCAATTACCCAAAAGCTTGGTCTTCAATTTATCCATGACATCTTGAAGCTCTATATAAAGCAAGTCATTCTCATGATGACGTGAAGTGACTTCCGAATGAAGTGAAACAACATGATGATTGGAAATAAAGAGATCCAACCTAGCATGGAGGGGAGACATGTCAAGGCCCACAAAGGAGAATTCATCAACCACACAACTAAAACTATCTGAGTCCTCCGTTCGCAAAGAATAGAAAGAAATACAATGCATTTCGAGAATAAGGCTTCCAAATCCATCTACCAAGAAGGTCTAAAGAAGGGCCTTGTGAATATGTATACGATCAAATATCTATGGGAACCAAGATAGGAGACGTCCAAGATTCACCTTAAAAGAAGAAGAATGAGAAATGAAGGAAAAGGCAAAGTCTTATAGGGTTCGAACACCTAGGGAGGATCTCTCTTCTTACCTTTGACTTATCCTAACTTGTTGATCAAGTCCCCAGAGTTCAACCACCTATGGGAAAGATCTTCACCTTTTATTCACCCCGATTTGAAGCACGCTCGCTTGATGCCTTCTCGATAACTCCTTGATTTAGAAGAAGAGAGAAATTCCAAAAAAGAGTAATATTTGGAAGGATTAAATAGAAGATTTTTCATGATGTCTAAGGAGAGTTAGGAGATGCCACGAGAGATGGAGGGTCATTCAACCCGCCCAAAGTGCTATCCATAATACCCTCTCAAGCAATCACCAACTCGACGGAATCCTCCTTGGGAGGATGAACATCAGCAATAGTCTCAGAAGGATTCTGCCTCAAAGAAGCAGGAGTCTCATCGGTACCCTCAAAACTATCATGTGGAGAAGTTGTAAAAAGGCGTGAACAGAGTGCTGCACCACCCACGGCAGGCCATCTGAGCTTACATCAGACAAGGAATCCTTAGCATCAAGACTGACGCAATCATTATATGGTGAAGAAGACTCGATACAAATAGTGATATGCCGAGACATCTCACAAGTAATGGAAGCCGTCGCCGCTGCCCCATTTGCAGCACTCGTAAAGACCCCAATGGGAACATCATCATCATCCTCTTCATCAGCATTGGTCTTCTCGATGACTTCTTGATTCTAAAGAAAAGAGAAATTTCAAGAAAGGGTAAAAAGGATTAGATCGAAGATTTTCCAAGATATCTCGAGAGAGCTCCTCTAGGGCTTGGCCCCCTAGGGTTTACCCCCCTAGAGGTTCCCTCTCCTAGGACTTTCATTTTTTAGGCTTGCAAAACATCAAGCTCTGCGAAGTGTTTAGAAACTTGAATCAAGACTTCAACACTTAAATATTTTGCACGATCATCTCACTAAAGGCGTGACTCACGCATAGGGGGAAAATGCTTAATGGTAGATGGCATAGACATCCTCCAGAGTAGAGGTGCATTCACCCCATGCAATGACGAATGTGCATATGGAGGAACACCATGATCCTGTTGGATATGAATGTCCCTGCATAGCTGGATGCAAGAAGAATGTCAGCCATTTCTTTAGTATATCCACATAATCAGCATTCCTAAGTATGTCGTCGATCCAATGATGTCATTCTTGAAGATGGCTAGATGAATCAGAAAAGAAGTGAAGGGGACTGAAAGGGTACTCTTATTTTTCTATGCATAGACGGGGAATGCGATCGAAATGGGGAAAGTCATCCCAACCTTCACAAGCTGCTGCATATAGAAACAAGCCTTCCTTCTCTAGCGGAGGAAAAGTTGTACGGTCATAAGTCCGGACTTACTCCCAAAAGACGTTGGAAAGACCAAAGAGGGGATCCCTTCCCCAATCAATGAGGAATGAGGCCTCTGTAGTGGTTCCCGGGTCTGCAGAATGTTCAACAGAGAGGGCCTGCAAGCAAGAAGAATTCAGCATAAGGTCTCTAAAAGAGCAAGGAAAGGATGGCAAGGAAAGCATTTGAAGTTGAAGTGCTTACCATGACAAAAAAAAAGTCTGAGATTTAAGCTTAAAGACACCTGAAAAAAAATAAACAATGTCAGAAAGAGTTAGGAATCACAATCATGCGAGAAAAAATATCTAAAATTTTTTGAAAAAACTTCGAACAGCCCAAAAGCATCCTTTGGAGCCTTTTTCGGACTTATAATAATATATGTCATGGCCAAAGGCGATGATTTTTGTAGGGTTCATCACTATCTTCATTTTGATATATTATGGGCCCCAAAACTCCAAACGGATCAAAAGTTATGATCAAAATAGTAACTACTCCTCCTGAACTTCATTTTTTTCCATTTAATCGTTGATTTCCCCCTAGGGTTCGACCACCTAGGGTGGTTTTCGCTGCATGCAGAGGATTTTTGTTCCTTCGTGTTTCTGTCAAAAAAATGTCAAATCTTTCTTTATTATCCGAGGGAAAAAACCAAGATATAATCAAGGTATGGGGCTTAGAAGACAAAAGAAAGATTAGAGGTAACTAAAAAAAACTCTAGGGTTCGACCTTGTAGGGGGTTATCCCCTCTACTCCTTTGAGGTCCCGTTGCTCCACAAATCAACTGCTTAGAATGAATGTTTCTTCGCCACAAAAATTATAACCTTTCTTTGATGAATTCCGTGGGAAAAAACCAAGATATGATTAAGGTGTTGGGACTCAGAAATAAAGAAAGACTATAATTGCCTGAAACAAAAAAGAGAAATAAAGGAAACAAGTCAAGAGAAATTTGAAAGAAAGCATGCAAGTAAGCAAATTGAAAAACAAAGACGAGAAAAATGAATGGAGCCCTAAGGGTTCGGGTCCCACATAGGTTTAGGCCCTATAGGGTTCAACCCCTAGGGTTCAACCCTATAGGGAGGAATTCTCTGTGTTACCTCTCGCTTAAATTGAAGAAAGTCTCCTTGATGCTCCCTTGATGATCTTCTTGGCTCGTAGAAAGAGAGAAAATCCAAAACAAAGCAAAAAAAGGGGAAGCGCGAATAGCTTGGGAGATGTATATATAAATACATGTATATGTTCTCAAGTATGCTTGCACCAGAAAAAGAAGCAGCTACCATGTTACTTGTTGGACTTGTTCCGGGTTAACAAAATAGACACTAACACGTGCAAATATACACAATCAACATGTAGTATAGTGTAAGTTAAGTATCGTTCCCATGGAGAAAGGTGAATATTTCTAAACTAGCATGCAACAACCTTATAGCTATTTCTAGTTACTCAAAAAATTGATTAACAGGTAAATTAAAATCTAAAGTAATTATCAACATAAAATTACTAATTAATAAACTAAGAGACTCAAATTGGAAAGATATGGGATCCTAATGTCATTTAATGCTTTATACAGAATGCACGCCTCTTTTTATACTTGATTAATTACTATGGACTGCTAGTCAAGAGCACGAAAGTGAAACATGACTATTTTTTAATACACCATGTCCATATCACACGAAATCCACAAAAAAGATAGAATTTATATGAACATCAATATTACCTAACCTACTATATATCTATGTGAATTACAAGCAATATCGATTTAAGCACAAGCTCTCTCAATGACTACACATGGTAAACTGGTATATGTCTATCCGGGTTACGAATCATGAAACCTAACACATGTAAATCTCATGAACACATGCTAACATGGTCAAATCTAAACTTATATTTCCTTTTTCAATTCCATACAAGTTATTAGGGTGGATGGTGATCAAGCATCCAAGCATTTAGGCACATCCAAGTTAGGCAATAAAACTATAATCATACAAGCAATCACAAATAGGCATACAAATCTGAACTACGCAATAAAATTAATTAGAATCCCATAATGGTGGTTAGTTTATCACTGAATCAACAACCATTATGGGATTTAAGCCAAGCATGAAAGGAAACAAAGAGAACAAAGAGATTAAGGAGAAATCAGAAAGCAAATCTAATTAAATCCAGCTCCACAATGTGCTTCCAACTTAGTTCAGATCCATAATCAAAAACGAAAAATGAAACCCAATATTCACAAGCTATTAGATCTAGAGAGAAAAGCTAAAATGGTAGAGAAATGCTATGGAATCTCTCTAGCACTACTAAACCCTAAAATAGCAAAAGATAATTTATAGAATTTATCTTTTGCAACAAACAAATACACCTTAATATGGAAATCTCGCTACAACAATGTAAAATGAAAATTCAGCATTTTAATCAAGTCTGACTGGCGCGGCCGCGTGGGAGTGTAGTACAAGTTGGGCATGGGCGCACTGGTCCTGCATCTGAGCTTCTTCTGGAGTGGGTGCGTCAAAACATAGAAGGAATCGGGCGCGGGCGCGCCATGTCTGAATTGGTGATCCTCCTAGCGTGGGCATGCCGTGTCTGACATATTGCTAGGCACGGTCGCGATGGCCTTCATTGCTGCAGTCTGCTGGTGTATTACTTCTGTGTTGCTGCTGCTGCTAACTTCTTCTTCTTTCATCACTTCATTTCTTAAATCCTCATTTAACCACTTTAGATTCCCTCTTCACATGCTTGAGTCCAGCTACAATCTTCATTCTATCCATTGCTCACCATACCATACCATGCCATGTTATGCCATCACCATGCCTTTGAAGTTTCCTTTATGCAACCTACAAACAAGCATAAAAACCAATCAAACAATACTAAAAATACTTAAGTTTGAGCAAAAGTCCAGTAAGTTGGTAATCAATAAGTAGGTCTAAAACCTACTTATCAAATACCCCCAAACTTGAACTATTGCTTGCCCTCAAGCAATAAACACATACTAACTAAGAAATGCAAAATACATGCTACACAATTACACTATCATGCAAATGAATCCCAAGATTTCTAGCCATGCTAGAATTCTAATAAGATATGCTTAAGAGAAATATCAAGATCCAAGAACAAAGCATCAAACTAAGCTACAGGCATAATGACATACAATCAGATAATCTCAACCTGCTATAAAGATGTTGTGTGTGTGTGATGTGTTCACAAATAAGCTTGACAAAGGTTAAGATTTCATATGCTATATTGCTTAAGAAAGAAAACTGAGGTTTAAATCAAGAACTATGCATACAAATGAAACAACAACTACTCCAAGACATCAGTACAAGCTAAGGTTCAGCAAAAGGGTTTATTCTGCTTTATTTTTACTCACGGGGATAATTTTTGCACTTTCCCGCAGTGTTTATTGATTTTTTCTATTTCCCATGACTATGTAATGTCTCATTCCATTAGGCTAACAATGCTACCCCTTAGCGAGATTTTAACAAATGACTCCCAGACCATTAAGACCTTAGGGCGCTAGTTGTAAAGACAATCCCCTTGGGCGTACTTACTCAAGTAACAAAGGCCCCGAAACAAGACTAGCCACGATATTTATTCATTTTCTCTATTTTTTTTAAGAGATAGCTAGTAGACCCATGTGTTCCCAAAACTTGAGTTTCAGTGTCTAGTAGTCATTACTCACTTCCTACATAATTCTATCTTTAAAACAACCGACAAACACTAACGTGCTACCCGGTAGCATCTAAACAGCAGGCATAAACTATATCATGTATAAAATTATAACTCAGCTCAAGATATCAACCAAGCTCAATAATCTATCAAATTTCTAAGTCATCATTGGCCAAATTAGAATTCAACTAACTAGAAACTTGGGATTATGCAATGTTATGAAAGTAAACAGATAATAAGCAACAAAAAGAAAAATTTTACTACAAAATTAAACTAATACTACTAACATGCAATTAACTATATGAAACATGATTATATGATGAAATTATACTACATGCTCTAAACTACTGATTAGACCCAATACCCCCAAATCTAGCATATTCATTGTCCCCAATGAATGAAGTTAAAGGTTAAGGAAACTCCCAAGTTACTCCAGCTTTTGCACATAAATGGGCTACTGCTGAGGCATGTGGGATACTTCCGGTGGTGCACCCCCTCATACAACGAAGCATATTTTGGTGGAGGAGGGGGCCCACGTCGATGTACTTTCCTGTGATGATCCCCCATAATATTATCACCCTCTCAAATGGGATGTCGTGCTGGTGCGAATATGGCATCAGCTTCGCACAGATGAACAAATTCCTTGCCTTCATATAGCGATTTAGTGCTGAACTCAGAAAATTAGTACGCGTGTTTACGCCTTGTTTGTAGTTCCACCTAGTGCCCGGCACACACAAATCCGCAATTACCCTATCCAAATCCGTCTCTGTAGTAGCCCCAAATCTGGGTCCCAAATCACCACGAATTCGGTTCAATCATTCTATAACTATTTGCGGAAGATATAAACATAAATTATTTATACAATACACTTTACACACATTTCCCCAAAATCGAGTAACGTTAACTTATACACAATTCATAAACTATCTAACATATAACATTATTATCAAACTATAATATTACAAACTAGCCGCACATTTTAACCCAAGCTGAACTTGGCTTTATCCTTTTCCTGTATCCGAACGCATTCGCTTTATCTGCAATGTTTATCATGAAATAGCAAGGGTGAGCATGAAAGTTGCCCAGCAAGTTTAAATACAATTTAAGGATATATCATGATTGAAAGAGTCTGAATAATAAGCTGGCTATAATTCATCAATATAATTGAGAACTAGCACGAACAAACTTTTGACTGAACAAGTATTGAACATGAACAAATATATATGGACCAACTAGTAATGAAGGTGATCAGCCTTTTATACCTGACTTATACATGCAATATGTACAGAGTACAATTATACATGACAATCAGCATTGATTAACCATAAGCATATCTAAATGAAACAACTCTTAGTAGAGTTAAGTAAAAACTTGCCTGAACCGTTGATTACCGTTACGCATTCTATATCGCTTTATTCGAAGACCTAATTTTAGTAATATAGATCTCCAATATTAGAATAATATCATCACAGTATAATACTGTTATATATAAAATATAGAATAACCTAAACACATAACACGTAACCCTATCAGTCTTCAACACACATAAGACTTGGTATCCAGTCAAACTATTTCAGTCTGACTTGAATCCGACACAATTCTAACATTCCGACGGTCTAGTCGTACAAATATCGAGATTAAGTTCAATTAAACTCTGCCTAAACGCTTAACAATACCTTAGATAATTTTATTATCAGCCAAAATAATTTTCATAGTTTGTAATAATTTTCGATAATTATTACCATTTATCATGATTTTCCAATCATTAATATCGTATTTAAATGAATTAAATACCACTTAATTCCTTAATCATTAATATTTATTTAATATTAAATATTAATGAAAATCATAACATAATATTATAATATATTTATAATATATCAAAGTATTTTATTACTTTAAAATCATATTTATACGATTTTTAAACACTTAAATCCATTATCGATAATTGCTATTAATATTAAAATATTAATATTTTCATGACTAAATATCAAAAGTTATATTTTATAACTTAAAATATTTCTTAACACTTAAATTATTTTTTATATGATTTTAAATCATTAATTTTATTTTTCCATAATTTATTTAATATATTATTAAATAAATTAATTACCATTAATAATAAATTATTAATAAAATTCATCAAAAATATTAAAAATCATTTAAAATAACTTAAAATATTTTCTAATATCATAATATAATTTTTCATGAACTAAAACCATTTTTAAATAATTTATTTAATATTATAATTAAATAAATAAATACCTTTTATATTCCAAAAATATTAAATATTTTTGAAATATACTCAAAATAATTAAAAACTATTTTTCAGGCTTTAAAATAAATTTTCATAATTTATTATGTATTTTTTAAGAATTAAAAACTATTTATTTTAATTTATTTAATTAATTAATTATTTTTGGAAAATAAAGTGTCACTAAAGGGCCCTATAGAGACAGAACTGTCGCTATAGGTGTTCTTGAGCATGTTCTTGAGCTTCAATAGCAAACCCAGATTGTTCATGTCAGTGTTCGAGTTAATGGGTTTGACCATCATTTGATCTGTGATCCTAAGGTTTTCTGGGCTGATTGATGGGTTATGATTATAGTATAACTGTAACACTACAATCATGAACAAGTTCCATAGCCATAACATCACATAATTGTAAGATCCAAGCTCTAAAAGTAACTGTCAGAGGCCTGCTGGGTTTTCTGGGTTACCCATAATCCCAGACAGGTTCGAGTAGCCATCTTGTGGCTCGATTAAATACATGTTTCGGTCATGTTTTATGTGATATTAAGGTTCAACTCTATAGTATTTATGTCAAGGTACAACAACAAATCCCCAGATCATCTTAATAACAACAGATGTACAAGATTTAAGCCAATTAAACTATGGGTCAAGAACTGTTCTTGAACATTTCTGGGTTTTCCAGAAATGTTCTTGAACAGTTTGGTCAATGGCTTTTTGACCACACATTTCTATGATTCTGAGCACGATCATGGTGATCTAATGACTTTAGTATATAGCTTACATTCCAGGCTACAACTACAAAACGACAACTTGGGAAAAACATTAATATACAGTAAGATCAGTGGTCCTAAAAGTCTTGTCAGCAATCTATACATGATCTGAGCTTGATTCAAGTCTCAGATCAAAGCCCTAACAACAAAGAACATATCTATAACAAATAATACACCGAAAAGAAAACGCACACAAATCTATGAGGTCTGACATATGGCTGTTAGACAACTTTTGTAAGACCCCAACTTATTATTAATGAAATTTAATTTTCTCTATTTATTATTTTAAGGGTTGATTTGATTAATGTTGATAGTTAGGGGTAAAATACGCAAATACTTCAAAATAAGCAAGTGGTTATAAAATATTCATTGTTGTCGGGGAATATTCGTTTGGTCGTGGAATATTCGTCGCTTGGGGAATATTCGCATTTACTACAAGCAAATGACCGTGTGGGGCCCCATAATGAAAAGCGATTGGATGAAGAAAACGACAAATATAAGTGGTTTAAAAATAATCAGCGTGGTTATTCACAGTTAATCTTGTTAAAATACCCGGTGGTTAAAAACACGAGTATTACCAGTATTGCACCAATTATTAATTCTTACGTAAGAAGGCATTACTCAATAATGGTTACAGTAATTACTGTTCAGTATTTTATTTTATTGATTCAATAATTGCTGCGTTGATATTTTATATTGCTGTTGTTTCAATAATTGTCATTACATAATATTTTTCATTATCGAAGCAATAATTCATATTATCTGAATAATATTATTAGATAACATTATTGGCAATGTCTAGAAAGTTCTGTCTAAGGAGAGGTTTGGTCACCTAATCAAGGCCAAGAAGGAGAAATTCTTATTGAAAGCCCCTCTTTCTGAACCTCGGTTGTCAATATTGTGATTCCGTAATATTATTTGTGAATAATTAATTATTGATTCATATGATGAGGAAAATATTGATTTTATGTGGATATAGATGGAGAAAATTTTAATGTGACAATTGTTGAAAATTGAAATTTTATCTTTTTCGATAAGATAATGTATTATTATATTTTAATAATATAATAATGGTGATATTTTTACAACGAATGTGGGATATATGAGTATACGAGGAGGAAGAGTATTTTTGTTGCAATAAATGTTTAAAACATGTTAAACATGCTCGGTTGGACCCCATTTATTATCGAAATTTGATTATAACACGTAAAATCGCCTGCTTTTGTGTATTTTGGTCAATTTCTGCTTGGAATTTGGAAAAACCTTCTTCCGCAAAGTTGTAGAGAATTGAATTTCCTATAAAACTCATGAGATTCGAATTTTTTGATAAAAGGGCTATTTATTATGAATTATTGATGTTCTGAAATTCCTGAATAATTGATTTTTGGAAGTTTTAATTATTTTAAATAATAAAAACGTTTTTGATTTGTTTGGTAGACTTATTTGTTGTCAAGCATGACTGAATTCAGATCATAGATTGTGTGCGTAGGAATTTATATATAATATATTAATATTATATTAAATTTTCTGCTTTGGTGTTCTAAGCAATTTCCTATAAATAGGGTGCTTAGGTTAGAATTGAAAATCACACCAGAAACTGAAGTTTTCTCTCTCTATATTATCGAGCGTATTCTTGTGAGTATTTTGAGTATAATTTGAGTATTGCTATTCGGTGCAAGTTCAAGTCATAGCCTTTATATCCTGTTTTAAATTTAAAATCGATCTTTTTCGAGGTAAGGGATATTATTTTTTTCGTAATGATATTATTTCTTCAATATCATTATGTTGAAATATTGATCTGAAGTTTTTATCAAATTTGGAACTTTTGGTGTGAGAGTTACTATTCACGATACTAGATTATTCACATATACGACACTATTATTCACGAATCACGGCACTATTCATCGAAAAATAAAATTTTTCTTTTCGTCTAAAAATATCTATTCGGATACTAGCTTTGATTGTATCCATGTTTTGATCATTCTTGAATTTTACACCACTACGATTATTTTTAAGGTATTTTTGGACGTGAATAAAACAAAATACGAATCCTTAATCCTTAATCCTTAATCCTTGTCATTTTGTTTCACTTTGGATTCGTTTATTTAAAATATTTTCATCATCTTTAGTCTTAAATGATGATATTATGGAATATCTTTGGCTTCAGTAGTGCAAAGATGAATGATTTCTGAAGAATATCTTTGGCTGTAGTGCAAAGATGAATGTGTTTAGATGAACACGACTAATCGATGAATATCTTTGGCCCGTAGTGCAAAGATGAATATGTGATTCCGGATATATATATGATTGATGTTACGAGAGATAAAAGATAGACGATGAACTTTTAAATTCATACATGGAAGATAGTAGTTTGCATTCTCTACTTAACTCTTCTAATGAATTATTATTTCATTGCTGCGATTATTGATTTAAAATTTGTTGTCTATTGTATTCTATTAGATTTTTCCCTGTTGAAGACTAACGGTAATTTGTTGTATATTATCTTAGTCATAATATTCTTTTTACTTGGGCTAGTTGAGCTCACCCTTTTCCTTTTGTTCCATTTTTTTTCTCGGGAGGCGAGAATATAGCGAGTACGAGTCGGGGTATGGAATGAAGGTTTTAGAAATATTTGTTTAGTAGTCCTCACCATTTTTGTAAAATAATGTATCAATAAATGTGATGAGGATTTATTTGAGTATAGATATTGTCTAGAAGATAATATTTGTATTCAAACTCACAGCTTTCTGATTGTAATAATAAAGTTGTAGTTGTTTACGTACCATGTATTGACAACTCAAAATAGGTGATGTATACCTATTTTTGGGGCGTCCACAAATTAGTATCGAGCTTAGGGATATGATCTCCGGCGTAGATCGGGAATAGAACTAGGAGGGAGAGACGAGTAAATCCTTCGCTAGTGTGTGTCTACCTAAGCTTATTTTTTTAGTTGGTCAAGATATAAGGATATTATGTGATATATTGATTTCCTTAATTAACCCTTGTTTTATGGCGATGTTTTGAGAATGTCGAATGAGAATATTAACAATGGAAATAAGACCGTGGAGACGCTTGTACTCACCAACGAGGAGAACGCGGCAACAGTGGGCAATGTTCCTCCCGTGAACAACACCAATCGAAAGCGAGATGATGAACGAGGGGATGTTTAGAAGCTTTTTACGCTTCATGCAAAATCGAGACGAGGGAGACTCGTGTTCAAAATCTGAGGAGGAAATGATAGCAATTCACGGGTTGTCACAACAAGCAAGTTCAAAGAGTTGGGACCACGAGATTCGCTTTGGTCGTGGAATATTCGTGACGTCTTCGGGAATATTCGTATTTACCGCAAGCAAATGACGTGTGGGGCCCATAACTAAAAAGCGATTGGATGAAGAAAAACGACAAATATAAGTTGGTTAAAAATAACGGCGTAGTTATTACTGCAAGTTAAGACTCGTTGGAATACCCTTATGGTTAAAATACGATGTCTGGCGTGGTTGCACAAGTAGTTACGCTGGTATTACACAAAGATTGTTGAATTATTGATCCTTACGTAAGAAGGCACTACTCAATAATTTTCACAAAGGTAGTTACTGCTCAATATTTTATTTTATTGATTCAATAATTCTTTGCGTTGATATTTTATATTATTGTTGTTCAATAATTGTCAACGCATTATTATCTCCATTATCGGATCAATAATTCATATTATTTGAATAATATTATTAGATAGCATTATTGGCAATGTCTAGAAAGTTACACAAGGAGAGGTTTGGTCACCTAATTGCGGCGCGATGAAGGAGAAATCCTTATCTAAAAGCCCCTCTTTCCTGAGGAACTACTTTGGTTGTCATAATTGTGATTACAGTAATATTATTTGTGAATAATTAATTATTGATTCATATGATAAAGAAATATTTATTTTATGTGGATATAAATGATGGATTTATTTATGTGGTTATAAATGAAGAAATTATTGTTGAGGTGTTTTATCGGATTTTATCGATTGGAGGTATTAAAAATTAAATCGGGGTTTTTGAGATATATTGCGGGGTTATAATTTTTAATCCATTCGTTGGATTGTGGTAATTTTTGGGTATGTTATACATACATAAGTTAAGTATATGTCCACAAATTTTGAACCGTTAAAATGAACGAATGATTTGTTATGAATTTTAAGAGGTGATTGATTCGTAAATTAGGGTTATAATTGATTTTGGTGAAAAATTCTAGAATTGAGTGGGCCCCACTTGTGGTTGGTGAAGAAATGTGCTGAATTTTATTTCAAATGTGGTGGGTGGCAATAGTAGCGTGTAAAGCCATCGTAGCGGTCAAGTCTGCTTGGTAGGGCTAACATTTTCCTATAAATAGAGGGCTAAGTTAGAATTGAAAATCACACCGAAACAAAGTTTTCTCTTTCTCTCTATATTATTGAGCGTATTTTGTGAGTATTTAGATACTTTGAGAGTTCTTTGTTCAAGATACAAGTTTCATTCAAAGATCACTTCCGACCTTTCCTTCCGGCAATCGATTCTTTGAGGTAAGGATGTTATTTTCTTCTCAAATGATATTATTTCTTCAATATCATTATCTTTGAAATATTGGTTGGAACTTTTTATCAAATTTGGAACTTTTTTCATGTCTGGGTTACTATTCATGAGTTACTATTCATGAGTTACTATTCATGAGTTACTATTCACGAGTTACTATTCACGAGTACTATTCATGAAGCGTGAAGATGTTTTTTGTGGAATTTCTATCTTTTGGTGTCAGAGTTACTATTCACGTATACGACACTATTCACGTATACGACACTATTCACCGAAAAATAAAATTTCTTCTTTTCGTCCAAAATATCTATTCTGGATACTAGCTTTGATTGTATCCATGTTTTGATCATTCTTGAATTTTACACCACTATGATTATTTTTGAGGTATTGTTGGACATGGATAAAACAAAGTACGAATCATTAATCCTTAATCCTTGTCATTTTGTTTCACTGGATTCGTTCTTTAAAAATATTTTCATCATCCTCGGTCTTAAATGATGATACTATTGAATATCTTTGGCAGAAGTGCAAAGATGAATGATTTCTGAAGAATATCTTTGGCCTCAGTAGTGCAAAGATGAACAGTGTTTAAATGAACATGACCAATCGATGAATATCTTTGGCTCAGAGTGCAAAGATGAATGATTTCTGAAGAATATCTTTGGCCTTTAGTGCAAAGATGAACAGGTGTTGAGATGAACATGACCGATTGATGAATATCTTTGGCTCAGTAGTGCAAAGATGAATATTTGATTTGAGATGAATATCGATTGATGTTACGAGGATAAAATATTGATGATGGATCATTAAATTCATAGATTATAGTAGATTTCATTCTCTACGTAACTCTTCTATGAATTATTATTTCCGCTGCGAATATTAATCTGAAACTTGTTGTCTATTGTATTCTATTAAAATTTTCCCTGTTGAAGACTAACGATAATTTGTTGTATATTATCTTAGTCATAATATTCTTTACTGAGCTAGTTGAGCTCACCCTTTTCCTTTTGTTCCATTCTTCTCGGGAGGCGAGAATATAAATGAGTGCAGTGTCTGGGGGTATGGAATGAAGGTTTTAGAAAGGATTGTTTAGTAGTTCTTACCATTTTTGTAAAATAATGTATCAATAAATGTGATGAGGATTTATTTGAGTATAAATATTGTCTAGAAGATAATATTTGTATTTAAACTCACGATTTTACTTGTTGTAATAATAAAGTTGTAGTTGTTTCGTACCATGTATTGACAACTTTCGAATGGGTGATGTATACCTATTTTGGGGGCGTCACGGTTGGTATCGAGCTTAGGGATATGATCTCCATGGCGAGATCGGGGAATAGAACTAGGAGGGAGAGACGAGTAAATCCTTAAGCTAGTGTGTAAGCTTATTTGTTAGTTAGTCGTCAAGATATAGGGATATTATGTGATATATTGATTTCCTTAATTAACCCTTGTTTTATGACAAATGATTGAGAATGTCGATCGAGAATATTAACAAAGGAGTAAATGAGACCGTGGAGATGCTCAGTATTTACTAACGAGGAGAACGTGCAACAGTCGGCAATGTTCCTCCCGTGAACAACACCACCGAAAGCGATGATGAACGAGGGGATGTTTAGAAGCTTTTTGCGGTTCATGCAAAATCGCATTTAGGAGACCCGTGTTCAAAATACTGAGGAAATGATAGCAATTCACGGGTTGTCACAACAAAGCAAGCGCTCAAAGAGTTGGGACCACCGAATTTAAGGAAAGCCGATCCGATCATGGCGGAAACATGGGTCAAACAAATTACCAAGATATTCGATGTCTTGGGATGCACGGAGAAACGAGGTTCCATTCGCCACCTTTATGTTCCGTGGCGAAGGCGGACTCATCGGTGGGAGTCTACGTGAAGCGTACCATCCATCCGCACTTTTCAAAGATGTCTTGGGAGACGTTTGAGAGACTATTTAATGACAAATACTTTCACGAAAGTGTTCGTCATATGAAGGAAGTGGAGTTCATCGATTAGAGCAAAACAACATGATTTGTCTCTCGACGAGGCAAAGTTTGCGAGTTATCCAGTTTGCACCTCATTTGGTGGAGAATGAGGAACGTATGACGCCGGATGTTTCTTAGAGGTTTGAAACCCGACATACGCCAATATCTCATTTCTCATAAACTTTCTCTTTATTCGAGATGTTGTAAATGAGGCTCAATTATTAGAGCGAGATAACGAGTACGGTCAACCGAGGACCATAACCAGGATCGTACTGAGATAGCGATTAATGTATAAATGATAACTCATGGAGAAAGAAACAGATTTTACAGAAATGGTAACCACTCCGGTGGTAATCATGGTCATGAAAATGTAAGAAGCGAGTCGAGAGATTTTAAAAGAGGAGATTTAATAACGACCATGTGAAGACGACAATGCCGTGAAAGAATCGGTTCTAAGGGAGGAGAACGACCACCGGTCATATGCTACAAATGCGGAAAAGAGGGACATATCACCAAAAGCGCCCACAACAGCCAAGGTATGCTATAGTTGTGGAAAGGAAGGACATATCGCTTTCGAGATTAGACGCAGATAGCGAAAACCTAGTTCAATGGGGACGGTGACTCAAAAGATCATCCCGAAAAGTCAAAGTCAACGATTCCGGAAGAGCGTTTGTTGTGGATCGGTCATAATGCGAGGAACCCAAACGAGGTGATCACGGGTAAGCTATTTATAAATTTTTGCGAAGTTTATACCTTACTTGATCTGGGGGTGCTACCCATTCATTTATCTCTCTGCATGTGCTCAACGTTTAAACTTGACTCAGGAGAAATTAGACTTTGACCTATCTGTGGAAACTCCGTTAGGAGAAACTTTCATCACATCCATCGCTTATAAATCTTGTTTGATTCAAGTTGGCACCATCACCTTACCGTTGACCTTATCTCTTTAAAGATACTTGCTTTTGATGTGATTTTAGGGATTGATTGGTTAACTACTCATCATGCCAAAATTGATTGTTTTCGTAAGGTTGTTAGTTTTCATATTCCTAACCAACCTGCTGTGTATGCAATTCAAGCAACTAAACCATTAAAATCAATCACTATCATATCTAATCATAAAGCTATTAGTTTATTGAAAAACGGATGTCAAGCTTTCTTAGCCCATGTTATGGATTTGAATAAAGACACGTCAAATTTGAATAATATTCCCGTTGTTATTGACTTTCCGACGATTTTCCCGAAGAACTTCCCTTGCCTACCCCGAACGTGAAGTTGAATTCTTTATTGATCTTGAACTGTACAAAGCCCATTTCTAAAACCCCATATCGAATGGCTCCTATTGAACTTCGAGTTAAAGGTCCAACTACGAGAATTGTTGGACATTGGTTTCATTCGTCCCAGTACATCTCCTTGGGGTGCTCTGTTTTATTTGTAAAGAAGAAAGACGGGAGTATGCGACTTTGTATTGACTATCTGAATTGAACCATGTCACCATCAAGAATAGGTATCCTCTACCTCGTATTGATGACTTGTTTGACCAATTCGCAAGGGCACAATTTTTTCAAAATCGATCTTCGCTTACGGATATCATCAATCAAGATTAGAATCGAGGATATTCAAAAGACGCCTTAGAACTCGGTATGGGCATTATGAATTCTTAGTCATGTCTTTTCGGACTAACTAATGCTCCCCGCCGCTTTCATGGATATGATGAACCGAGTATTCAAGGAATATTTGGATCGGTTTGTTGTTGTCTTTATTGGTGACATCCTTAGATATTCCAAAAGTCGTGAAGATCATGAGCACCACTTGAAGTTGGTACTCCAAAGGCTTCGTGAAAACAAACTATATGCCAAATTAAAGAAATGCGAGTTACGGCTTGAGGAAGTAGCATTCCTTGGGCACGTGGTGTCGAAAACATGGAGTAGTTGTTGATCCGTGAAGATTGAAGCAATACAAAGTTGGAGCAAATCAAGTCGGTGGATCAAGTACGTAGCTTTTTGGGCTTAGTTTGGTTATTATCGGAGATTCGTGGAAGGGTTTTCTCGAATCGCTACTCCATTAACTCAAACTAACTCTTAAGGATACAAAATTCGTTTGGAGCGAAGAATGCGAGAAAAGTTTCCAAGAGCTTAAGAGGAGACTTATTTCGGCACCTGTTCTAACAATACCATCTGGTTCGGATGGATTTGTTATCTACAGCGATGCTTCAGGCAAAGGGTTAGGATGTGTTCTCATGCAACGTGGGAAAGTCATAGCCTATGCCTCGCGACAACTTAAAGAGTATGAGAGGAATTATCCTACTCATGATCTAGAGTTAAGCGGCTATCATTTTCGCTTAAAGATATGGAGGCACTATCTATATGGGAGAAAGTGGAGATATATTCAGACCATAAAAGCCTTAAATATTTCTTCACTCAAAAAGAACTCAACATGCGGCAGCGACGTTGGCTCGAGCTATTGAAAGACTACGACCACACTATTCAATACCATCCTGGAAAAGCGAACGTGGTAGCTGACGCGTTGAGTAGAAGATCATATGCGGGAATGAGTGCGATGATGTCAAGTATACGCATAGAGCCAACTTTAATAGAAAAAGTTAAGGTTGCTCAAGCCACCCCGTCGAGCTGATGCGTATGAAGAAGAAAGTACAAGAAGGAGCTATTCCTAAGCAAGAATTGATGAAGAAGGAATACTTGAGTCCACTCTAGACTTTGTTTTCCTAACGACTCTGATTTGAAGTACAAGATTATGATGGAGGCACACAATACACCATTTGCAATCCATCCTGGAAGTACTAAAATGTATCGTGATCTTCGACATACATTTTGGTGGAACAATATGAAGAGAGAGATTGCAAAGTTTATCTCAATGTGTTTAACTTGTCAACGTGTAAAGGTGGAGCATCTAGTACCTAAGGGTCCGTTATAACCACTTGAGATTCCGAAATGGAAGTGGGAACACATTACCATGGATTTCGTTTTTGTCTCTTCCTACGGTTTCTTAGTGCATCAATGCTATTTGGGTTATTGTTGATAGATTAACCAAGTCTCGCTCATTTCTTGCCGATCTGGAGACTTATTCACTTGAACGCCTAGCTAGTATGTGACGTGAATGAGATTGTGAGGTTGCGTGGCATGCCTGTATCCATAGTTTCGGATCGTGACCCAAGATTCACTTCAAGATTTTGGGTTAGCTTGCAAAAAGCTATGGGCACGGATTTATTTATTCTGATTCGGCATACCATCCCTCAAACCAGGACGGACAATCGAAAGGACTATTCAAACTCTTGAAGATTTATTAAGACTCGTGTCCTGAACTTCAAGGCGCTTGGGATAAGTATTTACCATTGGTGGAATTCTCCTACAACAACAATTATCGAGCAAGTATAGGTGTAGCTCCATTTGAAGCATTATATGGATGAAAGTGTCGCTCTCCGGTATGTTGGGACGAGGTGGGTGAAGAAACACCGTTTGGGACCCGAGTTGGTACGTATGACTACGTAAAAGATCCAAATGATTCGACAACGATACAAAACCGGCACAAGATCGACAAAAGAGTTATGCGGATCTTCATCGAAAGGACGTGGAATTTAGTGTAGGGGATCATGTATTATCATGAGTTGCTCCAGGAAGGGAGTTACAAGATTTGGGAAGAGAGGAAAGCTCAATCCACGATTTATTGGTCCATTTCAAATTCTTGACCGAGTAGGAAATGTAGCCTATAGACTCGCTTACCTCCGAGTATGTCTCGTGTTCATAATGTGTTTCACATATCTCATTTCAGTAAATATGTGAAAGACCCGAACCACGTTATAGAGTTAGAACCCATTTAGATAGCCAAGACTTAACGTATGAGGAGGTACTGCCAAGATTTTGGAGAGGAAGGAGCATGTCCCACGCCAAGAAAGGTCATACCACAAGTTAAAGTTTTGTGGAGGAATCATGCTATAGAGGAAATGACCGAATTGGAAATGAAAATGAAAGCGAGGTATCCTCACCTTTTCAAAACACTGTGCATCGTACGTCCAATTTCGAGGACGAAATTTCATAAGGAGGGAGGTTGTAAGACCCCAACTTATTATTAATGAAATTTAATTTTCTCTATTTATTATTTTAAGGGTTGATTTGATTAATGTTGATAGTTAGGGGTAAAATACGCAAATACTTCAAAATAAGCAAGTGGTTATAAAATATTCATTGTTGTTTGGAATATTCGTTTGGTCGTGGAATATTCAGAATGCTTGTCAGAATATTCGTGATGCATTTGCAGTGCCATGTGTGGGCCCCATAACTGAAAAGCGATTGGATGAAGAAAACGACAAATATAAGTGGTTTAAAAATAATAGCAGTAGTTGTTATTCAAGATAATCTTGTTAAAATACCCTAGTGGTTAAAACACAATAGCACACCGTATTGCACCAATTATTGATTCTTACGTAAGAAGGCACTACTCAATAATGGTTACGATAATTATTGCTCAAAAAGATTTTATTTTATTGATTCAATAATTGCTTGCGTTGATATTTTATATTGTCATTGTTTCAATAATTGTCATTACACAATATTTTTCATTATCGAGCTAATAATTCATATTATCCTAATAATATTATTAGATAACATTATTGGCAATGTCTAGAAAGTTCTCGTCTAAGGAGAGGTTTGGTCACCTAATTGCGCGCCAAGAAGAGAGAAATTCTTATCGAAAGCCCCTCTTCCCAGGAACGACTGGTTGTCAATATTGTGATTCTGTAATATTATTTGTGAATAATTAATTATTGATTCATATGATGAGGAAAATATTGATTTTATGTGGATATAGATGGAGAAAAATTTTAATGTGACAATTGTTGAAAATTGAAATTTTATCTTTTTCCGATAAGATAATGTATTATTATATTTTAATAATATAATAATGGTGATATTTTTACAACGAATGTGGGATATATGAGTATACGAGGAGGAAAGAGTATTTTTATTGCAATAAATGTTTAAAACATGTTAAACATGCTCTGGACCCCATTTATTGACCAAATTTGATTATAAATGTAAAAATCGCCTGGTTTGTGTATTTCGGTCCAATTTCTGTTTGGAATTTGGAAAAACTTTCTTCTGCAAAGTTGTAGAGAATTGAATTTCCTATAAAAAATCGCGAGATTCGAATTTTCTAATAAAAGGGATATTTATTATGAATTATTTATGTTCTAAAATTCCTGAATAATTGATTTTTGGAAGTTTTAATTATTTTAAATAATAAAAACATTTTTGATTTGTTTGGTAGACTTATTTGTTGTCAAGCATGGCTGAATTCAGATCATAGATTGTGTATGCGTAGGAATTTATATATAATATATTAATATTATATTAAATTTTCGCTTTAATGTTCTAAGCAATTTCCTATAAATAGGTGCTTAGGTTAGAATTGAAAATCACACCGTGAAATCAAGTTTTCTCTCTCTATATTATCGAGCGTATTCTTGTGAGTATTTTGAGTATAATTTGAGTATTGCTATTCTTAAGTGTTCAAGTCATAGCCTTTATATCCTGTGTTTAAATTGTAAGATTGATCTTTCGAGGTAAGGGATATTATTTTTTTCAGAATGATATTATTTCTTCAATATCATTATGTTGAAATATTGATCTGAAGTTTTTATCAAATTTGGAACTTTTGGTGTCTGAGTTACTATTCACGATACTCACGGACTATTTCACGATACGACACTATTCACGAATCACGGCACTATTCATCGAAAAATGAAAATTTTACTTTTCGTCAAAATATCTATTCGGATACTAGCTTTGATTGTATCCATGTTTTGATCATTCTTGAATTTTACACCACTCGCGATTATTTTTGAGGTATTTTTGGACGTGAATAAAACAAAGTACGAATCCTTAATCCTTAATCCTTAATCCTTGTCATTTTGTTTCACTTTGGATTCGCTTATTTAAAAATATTTTCATCATCTTCATTTTAAATGATGATATTATGGAATATCTTTGGCTCAGTAGTGCAAAGATGAATGATTTCTAAAGAATATCTTTGGCCCGTAGTGCAAAGATGAACAGTGTTTTTAGATGAACACGACCAATCGATGAATATCTTTGGCCAGTAGTGCAAAGATGAATATGTGATTCCGTATATATATATTGATTGATGTTACGAGGATAAAAGATAGACGATGAACTTTTAAATTCATACATGGAAGATAGTAGTTTGCATTCTCTACTTAACTCTTCTAATGAATTATTATTTCACTGCGAATATTGATTTAAAATTTGTTGTCTATTGTATTCTATTAGATTTTTTCCGTTGAAGACTAACGGTAATTTGTTGTATATTATCTTAGTCATAATATTCTTTACCGGGCTAGTTGAGCTCACCCTTTTCCTTTTTGTTCCATTTTTCTTCTCGGAGGCGAGAATATATAATGAGTACGAGTGGGAATTATGGAATGAAGGTTTTAGAAAGAATTGTTTAGTAGTCCTCACCATTTTTGTAAAATAATGTATCAATAAATGTGATGAGGATTTATTTGAGTATAGATATTGTCTAGAAGATAATATTTGTATTCAAACTCACAGCTTTCTGATTTGTAATAATAAAGTTGTAGTTATTTCGTACCATGTATTGACAACTCGTAATAGGTGATGTATACCTATTTTGGGGCGCCACAACTTTTCCCAACTTTTCCGTAGATTGCTAAATCTTTAATTTCGAGCACATTGATGCTATAGATCCGGTTCTAACAACCCAGATCACTAAATTACACCTTATTACACATATCTATCCAACAAATTACAACATCAAACATCAAATCTAAAGATTTCTAAGTTAGGGTTTTTATACATTTCAATCTTGATCTTTGATTTCTGAATTTGAGATATGATTTTGGCTTGCTATTACTTGATCATAGCTCATCTTCTCACTCCCTTCCACTCTCATTTTCGAATTTAGAGAGAGAGGATGGCTTTGGCTAGTAAGGAAAGTAAAGTGATTTTTCTCTCACTTTAATCTTTTATAAACTAGAAATACAATGAATATGGCTGATGTATTGTGTTTTTAGTCACATGCTATGCTAGGGTTAGGTCTAGGGTTGGTGAACAACCCACAATAAGTCAAGACCTACTTACCAACTCATTTTAGTATTACAAAAAGGGAAAAATGGTCATTTCCATACAATTTTAATTCTAAAATGGTCATTTGATACAAACCCTTAGGGTTTGACCCTTAGGATTTAAACCTAAGGTTCCCATAAATCAATTTTTTAGGATTTTCGGATTAGGGTTTTTGAAATATAAAATTAATATTTCAAAATTGTAATTAGAATTCTCTAATTAAATTAAACTTTCTCATTCATAAGTCAATCTTGTTAATTAGGAATATTTTATCCCAATTAAAATTGCTAATTTAGCAATTAAGTCCACAATTGTGCATTAGGGTTTCTGACAGAATAATTAAGGTTTAAAAATTTGAAATTAGGGTTTGCTAATTAATTAAACTTTACCCTAATTAATATTATAATTAATATCACTTAAGCATTAAAATTCTCTGTTAAGTTCCCAGATTAGGGTTTCAATTTCTCAGAATCTAAAATTAGGGTGTTCAGATCTAGTATTAGGGTTTCCTAATAATCAATCAGGGTTTCAAGTAATTCATTAGGGTTTTCGCTAATAAATTAAAATTAATGATGTTTAAACCTTATACATAGAATTTAAATTCCCAAACCGGAGTATTTAATTTTTGAATTAGGGTTTCAAATTCCCGAAACTGAAATTAGGGTTTCAAAACCGGTTTCTAGGGTTTCTTATCCATTCTTAGGGTTTTCTAACCTGACGTCAATATTCGACAATAATCTTAGGGTTTAACACTGATAAAATTTATCTGGTCAACCCTTGACCCCTAACCACATTCTGAACACATACATAACCATATTCACAGAACATATTCACATATACATTTAATCATGAATAATTCACCTAAATCCTTCACAGAATTTTAAAATCCTCAAATTTCCTTCCCAAAAATATTAAACGATACACTTATTTTCTCATTCAGGACATATCGCAAAGAGATCAGACGCAGAAACCTAAACCTAGTTCAATGACTGACTCAAAAGATCGTCCCCGAAAAAGTCAAAGTCAACGATTCCGGAAGAGCGTTTGTTGTGGATCGGTCATAATGCGAGGAACCCAAACGAGGTGATCACGGGTAAGCTATTTATAAATTCTTGCGAAGTTTATACCTTACTTGATACTGGGTGCTACCCATTCATTTATCTCTCCCGCATGTGCTCAACGCTTAAACTTGACTCGGAGAAATTAGACTTTGACCTATCTGTGGAAACTCCGCTAGAGAAACTTTCATCACATCCACTGCTTATAAATCTTGTTTGATTCAAGTTGGCACCATCACCTTACCGTTGACCTTATCTCTTTAAAGATACTTGCTTTTGATGTGATTTTAGGGATTGATTGGTTAACTACTCATCATGCCAAAATTGATTGTTTTCGTAAGGTTGTTAGTTTTCATATTCCTAACCAACCTTTGTTGCACGAATTCAAGCAACTAAACCATTAAAATCAATCACTATCATATCTAATCATAAAGCTATTAGTTTATTGAAAAACGGATGTCAAGCTTTCTTAGCCCATGTTATGGATTTGAATAAAGACACGCCAAATTTGAATAATATTCCCGTTGTTATTGACTTTCCCGACGATTTCCCGAAGAACTTCCTTTACCCCCCGTAACGTGAAGTTGAATTCTTTATTGATCTTGAACTGCATACAAAGCCCATTTCTAAAACCCCATATCGAATGGCTCTATTGAACTTCAGAGTTAAAGGTCCAACTACGAGGAAATTGTTGGACATTGGTTTCATTCGGCCTAGTACATCTCCTCGGGGTGCTCCTGCTTTATTTGTAAAGAAGAAAGACGGGAGTATGCGACTTTGTATTGACTATCGAATTGAACCATGTCACCATCAAGAATAGGTATCCTCTACCTCGTATTGATGACTTGTTTGACTAGTTGCAAGGGGCACAATTCTTTTCAAAAATCGATCTTCGCTTACGGATATCATCACCAAGATTAAGAACCGAGGATATTCCAAAGACCGCCTTCAGAACTCGGTATGGGCATTATGAATTCTTAGTCATGTCTTTCGGACTAACTAATGCTCCTGCCGCTTTCATGGATATGATGAACCGAGTATTCAAGGAATATTTGGATCAGTTTGTTGTTGTCTTTATTGGTGACATCCTTAGATATTCCAAAAGTCGTGAAGATCATGAGCACCATTTGAAGCTGGTACTCCAAAGGCTTCGTGAAAACCAACTATATGCCAAATTGAAGAAATGCGAGTTCTGGCTTGAGGAAGTAGCCTTTCTTGGGCATGTGGTGTCAAAACATGGAGTATCTGTTGATCCGGCGAAGATTGAAGCAATACAAAGTTGGGAGCAACCAAAGTCGGTGACTGAAGTACGTAGCTTTTTGGGCTTAGTTTGGTTATTATTATCGGAGATTCGTGGAAGGGTTTTCTCGAATCGCTACTCCATTAACTCAAATAACTCTTGAAGGATACAAAATTCATTTGGAATGAAGAATGCGAGAAAAGTTTCCAAGAGCTTAAGAGGAGACTTATTTCTAAAGACTGTTCTAACAATACCATCCGGTTCGGATGGATTTGTTATCTCTGATGATGCTTCGTGCAAAGGGTTAGGATGTGTTCTCATGCAACGTGGGAAAGTCATAGCCTATGCCTCATGACAACTTAAAGAGTATGAGAGGAATTATCCTACTCATGATCTAGAGTTAGCGTGCAAATCGTTTCAAGGCTAAAAGATATGGAGGCACTATCTATATGGGGAGAAAGTGGAGATATATTCAGATCATAAAAGCCTTAAATATTTCTTCACTCAAAAAGAACTCAACATGCGGCAGCGACGTTGGCTCGAGCTATTGAAAGACTACGACCACACTATTCAATACCATCCTGGTAAAGCGACGTGGTAGGCGACGCATTGAGTAGAAGATCATATCTTGAGGAACGAGTGCGATGATGTCAAGTATATCGCGACAGAGCCAACTTTAATAGAAAAAGTTAAGGTTGCTCAAGCCACCGAATCTTGAGTCGATGCGTATGAAGAAGAAAGTACAAGAAGGAGCTATTCCTAAGCGAGAATTGATGAAGAAGGAATACTTCCGATCCACTCTAGACTTTGTGTTTCCTAACGACTGATTTGAAGTACAAGATTATGATGGAGGCACACAATACACCATTTGCAATCCATCCTGGAAGTACTAAAATGTATCGTGATCTTCGACATACATTTTGGTGGAATAATATGAAGAGAGAGATTGCAAAGTTTATCTCGATGTGTTTAACTTGCCAACGTGTAAAGGCGGAGCATCTAGTACCTAAGGGTCCGTTGCAACCACTTGAGATTCCGAATGGAAGTGGGAACACATTACCATGGATTTCGTTACGGGTCTTCCTACGGTTTCTCAAGGCATCAATGCTATTTGGGTTATTGTTGATAGATTAACCAAGTCTGCTCATTTCTTGCCGATACGGGAGACTTATTCCCTTGAACGTCTTGCTAGTATGTACGTAAATGAGATCGTGAGGTTGCATGGCATGCCTGTATCCATAGTTTCGGATCGTGACCCAAGATTCACTTCAAGATTTTGGTTTAGCTTGCAAAAAGCTATGGGCAGGGTTTTGGGATTTATTTCGCATACCATCCCCAAACCATTTTACAATCGAGAGGACTATTCAAACTCTTGAAGATTTATTAAGACTCATGTCCTGTACTTCAAGGGCGCTTGGGATAAGTATTTACCATTGGTGGAATTCTCCTACAACAACAGCTTATCGTGCAAGTATAGGTGTGGCTCCATTGAAGCATTATATGGACGAAAATGTCGTTCTCCAATATGTTGGGATGAGGTGGGTGAAGCAACATTGTTGGGACCCGAAAGTTAAGTGCGATATGACTCACCGAAAAGATCCAAATGATTCGACAACGTATACAAACGGCTCAAGATCGACAAAAAGAGTTATGCGGATCTTCATCGAAAGGACGTGGAATTTAATGTAGGGGATCATGTATTGTTGCGAGTTGCTCCATGGAAGGGAGTTACAAGATTTGGGAAGAGAGGAAAGCTCAATCCACGATTTATTGGTCCATTTCAAATTCTTGACCGAGTAGGAAATGTAGCCTATAGACTTGCGTTACCTCCGAGTATGTCTCGTGTTCATAATGTGTTTCACATATCATTTCAGTAAATATGTGAAAGACCCGAACCACGTTATTGAGTTAGAACCCACGAGATAGCCAAGACTTAACGTATGAGGAGGTACCTATCAAGATCTTGGATAGGAAGGAGCATGTCCTACGCGCAAAGGTCATACCACAAGTTAAAGTTTTGTGGAGAAATCATGCTATAGAGGAAATGACCTGGGAATTGGAAACGGAAATGAAAGCGAGGTATCCTCACCTTTTCAAACACCAGTATGCGTACGTCCAATTTCGAGGACGAAATTTCATAAGGAGGGGAGGTTGTAAGACCCCAAAATTTTTTAAATAAAAAGGAATTTCCTTTATTTATTATTTTGAAATAGTAAGGGTTGATTTGATTAATGTGGATAGTTAAGGGTTAAATACGCAAATATTTCAAAATAAACAAGTGGTTATAAAATATTCATTTTTGTCGGGGAATATTCGTTTGGTCGTGGAATATTCGTACTGTCGGGGAATATTCGTACGACGGCGCAGCCATGTGTGGGCCCCATAACGGAAAGCGATTGGATGAAGAAAACGACAAATATAAGTTGGTTAAAAATAACGGCGTAGTTGTTACCGTTAAGACTGTTGGAATACCCGGTGGTTAAAATACGATACTGGCGTGGTTGCACAAGAGTATACACTTGCAGATTATTACAAGATTGTTGAATTATTGATCCTTACGTAAGAAGGCACTACTCAATAATTTTCACAAGTGAGTTCTTGCTCAATATTTTATTTTATTGATTCAATAATTGCTTGCGTTGATATTTTATATTATTGTTGTTCAATAATTGTCACCGCATTATCTCCATTATCGGATCAATAATTCATATTATTTGAATAATATTATTAGATAGCATTATTGGCAATGTCTAGAAAGTTCTCATCAAGGAGAGGTTTGGTCACCTAATCATGCGCCAAGAAGAAGGAGAAATCCTTATCTAAAGCCCCTCTTTCTGAAACTACCGGTTATTGTCATAATTGTGATTCGTAATATTATTTGTGAATAATTAATTATTGATTCATATGATAAAGAAATATTTATTTTATGTGGATATAAATGATGGATTTATTTATGTGGTTATAAATGAAGAAATTATTGTTGAGGTGTTTTATCGATTTTATCGATTGGAGGTATTAAAAATTAAATCGTGGGTTTTGAGATATATTATGGGGTTATAATTTTTAATCCGACCGTTGGATTGTGGTAATTTTTGGGTATGTTATACATACATAAGTTAAGTATATGTCCACAAATTTTGAACCGTTAAAAATGAACGAATGATTTGTTATGAATTTTAAGAGGTGACTGATTCAGAAATTAGGGTTATAATTGATTTTGGTGAAAAATTCTAGAATTGAGTGGGCCCCACTTGTGGTTGGTGAAGAAATGTGCTGAATTTTATTTCAAATGTGGTGGGTGGCAATAGTAGCGAGTAAAGCCATCAGTGTAGCAGTCAAGTCTCGCTTCTACGCTAACATTTTCCTATAAATAGAGGGCTAAGTTAGAATTGAAAATCACACCGTAAACAAAGTTTTCTCTTCTCTCTATATTATTGAGCGTATTTTGTGAGTATTTAGATACTTTGAGAGTTGCTGTTCAGTACAAGTTTCATTCCAAAGCACTTCCGACACCTTTCCTTCCGAAGTACTGATTCTTTGAGGTAAGGGATGTTATTTTCTTCTCAAATGATATTATTTCTTCAATATCATTATGCTGAAATATTGGTTGGAACTTTTTATCAAATTTGGAACTTTTTCATGTCGGGGTTACTATTCATGAGTTACTATTCACGAGTTACTATTCATGAGTTACTATTCACGAGTTACTATTCACGAGTACTATTCATGAAGCGTGAAGATGTTTTTTGTGAAATTTCTATCTTTTGGTGTCGGAGTTACTATTCACGTATACGACACTATTCACATATACGGCACTATTCACCGAAAAATAAAATTTCTTCTTTTCGTCTAAAATATCTATTCTGGATACTAGCTTTGATTGTATCCATGTTTTGATCATTCTTGAATTTTACACCACTATGATTATTTTTGAGGTATTGTTGGACATGGATAAAACAAAGTACGAATCATTAATCCTTAATCCTTGTCATTTTGTTTCACTGGATTCGTTCTTTAAAAATATTTTCATCATCCTCGCCTTAAATGATGATATTATTGAATATCTTTGGCCCAGTAGTGCAAAGATGAATGATTTCAAGAATATCTTTGGCCCTGTAGTGCAAAGATGAGCAGTGTTTAAATGAACATGACCAATCGATGAATATCTTTGGCTGTAGTGCAAAAAGATGAATGATTTCAAGAATATCTTTGGCCTTTAGTGCAAAGATGAGCAGTGTTGAGATGAACATGACCGATTGATGAATATCTTTGGCCTCAGTAGTGCAAAAGATGAATATTTGATTTGAGATGAATATTGATTGATGTTACAGGATAAAAAATATTGATGATGGATCGTTAAATTCATAGATTATAGTAGATTTCATTCTCTACGTAACTCTTATATGAATTATTATTTCATTGCGAAATGTTGATCTGAAACTTGTTGTCTATTGTATTCTATTAAATTTTTCCCTCGTTGAAGACTAACGATAATTTGTTGTATATTATCTTAGTCATAATATTCTTTACTTGGGCTAGTTGAGCTCACCCTTTTCCTTTTTGTTCCATTTTTCTTCTCAGGAGGCGAGAATATAACGAGTACGAGTCGGGGTATGGAATGAAGGTTTTAGAAAGAATTGTTTAGTAGTCCTCACCATTTTTGTAAAATAATGTATCAATAAATGTGATGAGGATTTATTTGAGTATAGATATTGTCTAGAAGATAATATTTGTATTCAAACTCACAGTTTTACGGTTGTAATAATAAAGTTGTAGTTATTTCTGTACCATGTATTGACAACTCAGAATAGGTGATGTATACCTATTTTGGGGGCGTCACAACTTTTCCCAACTTTTCCAGATTTGCTAAATCTTAAATTTCGAGCACATTGATGCTATAGATCTGGGTTCTAACAACCCAGATCACTAAATTACACCTTATTACACATATCTATCCAACAAATTACAACATCAAACATCAAATCTAAAGATTTCTAAGTTAGGGTTTTTATACATTTCAATCTTGATCTTTGATTTCTGAATTTGAGATATGATTTTGGCTTGCTATTACTTGATCATAGCTCATCTTCTCACTCCCTTCCACTCTCATTTTCGAATTTAGAGAGAGAGGATGGCTTTGGCTAGTAAGGAAAGTAAAGTGATTTTTCTCTCACTTTAATCTTTTATAAACTAGAAATACAATGAATATGGCTGATGTATTGTGTTTTTAGTCACATGCTATGCTAGGGTTAGGTCTAGGGTTGGTGAACAACCCACAATAAGTCAAGACCTACTTACCAACTCATTTTAGTATTACAAAAAGGGAAAAATGGTCATTTCCATACAATTTTAATTCTAAAATGGTCATTTGATACAAACCCTTAGGGTTTGACCCTTAGGATTTAAACCTAAGGTTCCCATAAATCAATTTTTTAGGATTTTCGGATTAGGGTTTTTGAAATATAAAATTAATATTTCAAAATTGTAATTAAATTCTCTAATTAAATTAAACTTTCTCATTCATAAGTCAATCTTGTTAATTAGGAATATTTTATCCCAATTAAAATTGCTAATTTAGCAATTAAGTCCACAATTGTGCATTAGGGTTTCTGACAGAATAATTAAGGTTTAAAAATTTGAAATTAGGGTTTGCTAATTAATTAAACTTTACCCTAATTAATATTATAATTAATATCACTTAAGCATTAAAATTCTCCGTTAAGTTCCCAGATTAGGGTTTCAATTTCTCAGAATCTAAAATTAGGGTGTTCAGATCTAGTATTAGGGTTTCCTAATAATCAATCAGGGTTTCAAGTAATTCATTAGGGTTTTCGTTAATAAATTAAAATTAATGATGTTTAAACCTTATACATAGAATTTAAATTCCCAAACCGGAGTATTTAATTTTTGAATTAGGGTTTCAAATTCCCGAAACTGAAATTAGGGTTTCAAAACCGGTTTCTAGGGTTTCTTATCCATTGCTAGGGTTTTCTAACTGAACGTCAATATTCGACAATAATCTTAGGGTTTAACACTGATAAAATTTATCTGGTCAACCCTTGACCCCTAACCACATTCTGAACACATACATAACCATATTCACAGAACATATTCACATATACATTTAATCATGAATAATTCACCTAAATCCTTCACAGAATTTTAAAATCCTCAAAATTCCTTCCCAAAAATATTAAACGCATACACTTATTTTCTGTCTAGGTCTATTATTTGACCTTAAATCAATCATTTAAGATTTTAATAAATAGTCTAATTTCTCGGGTTGTCACATTCACCCCTTCTTCTAAGAATTTCGTCTCCAAAATTCACCTTACACCTTACACCGTACTGCTTACACCATTCACACATCATCACATGCTACCCAATACACCACTCACAAGAGTAAAAGTTTTCAAATCACGCTGAGGGGTCATATAGACCATGAACACATAGTTTTAACGATATTCATACCGCAAAACTATACATTACTTGGTATGTTTACAATCACAAAGAAGGTAAACTACCATTACTAGTACTTTAGGTGATTAGCCTATCGTACTCTTATGTCATGCATAACGTATTAATAATGTCTAGCGAATATTTACGCTACTCGATTGGATTATTTATCCAAACAACATAGTTCACCTCAGTCTTATCATAGGATTCCGCACCAAAACAATTTGGTTCGGAAAATTTCTTTCAATGAACACTTAGAGTTTTTCATAAACATTAGTCTAGCTGAATCGAATAGCGTAGACTCATATCAATAATTCAATCCAATCGAATTATTTAGGTATAGTCAAACCCCATTGGCAAATTAAAATTTTGAAAACATTTTTGAGAATGACGTCATGATGCCGCATCAGATTAATAAATTCGCTTGAGGATGCCGTCATTATATGACTTTGTCATAACACATCATACAATAGTGGAATAACGATTTTAGATCAAATTCACACTAAGTATTCCTATATTTACAACTCCATCACCTTTTTATCATCTCTGCACCAGGTTACATGGTATATGAGTGATAAATAAAAATAACTTTGATATTTCAAATCATTTATGCGTCTAGCCAAAAATAAGTAGCATAGATCATACTTTAAACCGTTTCAAAAATGATTACGAGTCTACATTTTTTTTAAAAGCACATAGTGCGTATTTAGCTTGATGTCAAAATTTTGAAGTCTAGCATAGTCAGGAGTTTTCGAAAACTTATGACTCCACTAATAATCCTTTGTTTAACAATCTATCTATTCCTATAATCCTCAATACTCCATTCACACACAACTATTTCCAGTTCGTCAAACCACACTTATGAGTTCATAAACTTGCCACAATCATATGAGTTTAAGAACTTACCCTAGTCAGACCTTTGGCGTCCATTCGCTGAGGGGTTCATAAACATTTCATATAACTATGAGTCAAGAATGTCACATAAGTATGAGTTTTAAGAACTCATACTTAACCCTATATTCTCTACCTATGACCTATCTATCTGTTATACACATCAGAAAGGAATCACCCTCTTAACATGCATATAGCAAATAGCGCGACACACCATTTCAATGATTATTAATGCCAGAAACTAAGTAGTTTTTACACCAAGTACAATTCCCCGCCCATACAAGGAATCATACAACTCAGATGTCGACATGAGTCCTCAATTGAAATCCCCACCTAATCTTAACACCCTTCTCAATACGAATTTTATTTAATCCGTATTCATAATTCATAACTCTTTCATGAGTTTTCATAGTACAATTTCATAGTATAACTTACACACAACATCTTGCTGTAAACTTTTCAATCATTCACTTGATCCTTCTTCATACTATAACCTTATCAGATCACGGGGTGATCTCATCGTATATATTACGATTCATTTCTATATCTTGATCGTTTTGTTTTACGATCTCCTATCCCTGTACTTTTAGTCTTTTAGACTCTATTTATTCACCACTACTGTTCAACTTTACTAACATAGTTAGGGAATCCCTGTATCTTTACAACTCACTGAGATTCATCTTTGAATCTTATCGACCAACTAACTCTATGTCAGTTAGATCTTATCCTAATCACTCCGGTTATTGGTCTCAGGTATTCCTACCTAAGCTTCATAACCAACAGCTTTGATACCAACTGTAGTAGCCTCAAATCCGGGTCCCAAATCACCACGGATTCGGTTCAATCATTCTATAACTATTTGCGGAAGATATAAACATAAATTGTTTATACAATACACTTTACACACATTTCCCCAAAATCGAGTAACTTTAACTTATACACAATTCATAAACATTCTAACATATAACATTATTATCAAACTATAATATTACAAACTAGCCGCACATTTTAACCCAAGCTGAACTTGGCTTTATCCTTTTCCTCTATCCGAACACATGCGCCTTATCTACAATGTTTATCATGATATAACAAGGGTGAGCATGAAAGTTGCCCAGCAAGTTTAAATACAATTTAAGGATATATCATGATTGAAAGAGTCTAAATAATAAGTTGGTTATAATTCATCAATATAATTGAGAACTAACACGAACAAACTTTTGACTGAACAAGTATTGAACATAAACAAATATATCTGGACCAACTGGTAATGAAGGTGATCAGCCTTTCATACCTGACTTATACATGCAATATGTACATAGTACAATTATACATGGCAATCAGCAATGATTAACCATAAGCATATCTAAATGAAACAACTCTTAGTAGAGTTAAGTAAAAACTTACCTGAACCGTTGATTACTGTTACACATTCTATATCGCTTTATCCGAAGACCTAATATTAGTAATATAGATCTCCAATATTAGAATAATATCATCACAGTATAATACTGTTATATATAAAATATAGAATAACCTAAACACATAACACGTAACCCTATCAGTCTTCAACACACATAAGACTTGGTATCCAGTCAAACTATTTCAGTCTGACTTGAATCCGACAAAATTCTAACATTCTGACGGTCTAGTCGTACAAATATCGAGATTAAGTTCAATTAAACTCTTCCTAAACGCTTAACAATATCTTAGATAATTTTATTATCAGCCAAAATAATTTTCATAGGCTTGTAATAATTTTCAGATAATTATTACCATTTATCATGATTTTCCAATCATTAATATCGTATTTAAATGAATTAAATACCACTTAATTCCTTAATCATTAATATTTATTTAATATTAAATATTAATGAAAATCATAACATAATATTATAATATATTTATAATATATCAAAGTATTTTTAATACTTTAAAATCATATTTATATGATTTTTAAACACTTAGATCCATTATCCGATAATTGCTATTAATATTAAAATATTAATATTTTCATGACTAAATATCAAAAGTTATTTTTTATAACTTCAAATATTTCTTAACACTTAAATCATTTTTATATGATTTTTAAATCATTAATTTTATTTTTCCATAATTTATATAATATATTATTAAATAAATTAATTACCATTAATAATAAATTATTAATGCAATTCATCAAAAAATATTAAAAATCATTTAAAATAACTTAAAATATTTTCTAATATCATAATATAATTTTTTTTGATTTTTTTTTTAACTAAAACCATTTTTAAATAATTTATTTAATATTATAATTAAAAAAATAAATACCTTTTATATTCCAAAAATATTAAATATTTTTGAAATATACTCAAAATAATTAAAAACTATTTTTCAGGCTATAAAATAAATTTTCATAATTTATTATGTATTTTTTAAGAATTAAAAACTATTTATTTCAATTTATTTAATTAATTAATTATTTTTGGAAAATAAAGTGTCACTAAAGGGCCTTATAGAGACAGAACTGTTGCTATAGGTGTTCTTGAGCATGTTCTTGAGCTTCAACAGCAAACCCAGATTGTTCATGTCAGTGTTCGAGTTAATGGGTTTGACCATCATTTGATCTGTGATCCTAAGGTTTTCTGGTCATTGATGGGTTATGATTATAGTATAACCGTAATACTACAATCATGAACAAGTTCCATAGCCATAACATCACATAATTGTAAGATCCAAGCTCTAAAAAGTAATCATCGGAGGCCTCATTGGGTTTTCTGGGTTACCCATAATCCCAGACAGGTTCGAGTAGCCATCTTGTGGCTCGATCAAATACATGTTCCGGTCATGTTTTATGTGATATTAAGGTTCAACTCTATAGTATTTATGTCAAGGTACAACAACAAATCCCCAGATCATCTTAACAACAACAGATGTACAAGATTTAAGCCGATTAAACTATGGGTCAAGAACTGTTCTTGAACATTTCTGGGTTTTCCAGAAATGTTCTTGAACAGTTTGGTCAATGGCTTTTGACCTCACATTTCTATGATTCTGAGCACGATCATGGTGATCTAATGACTTTAGTATGTAGCTTACATTCCAGGCTACAACTACAAAACGACAACTTGGGAAAAACATTAATATACAGCAAGATCAGTGGTCCTAAAAGTCTTGTCAGACAACCTAAAAATTTTTGGGTTGCCCAGATTCAACTTTTTGTGCTTGGTCAACGGACTTTGACCTATCATATCTTGCAATCTATACATGACCTGAGCTTGATTCAAGTCTCAGATCAAAGCCCTAACAACAAAGAACATATCTATAACAAATAATACACCGAAAAGCAAACACACACAGATCTAAGAGGTCTGACATATGGCTGTCAGACAACTTTTCCCAACTTTTCCAAATTTGCTAAATCTTTAATTTCGAGCACATTGATGCTATAGATCTGGGTTCTAGCAACCCAGATCACTAAATGACACCTTATTACACATATCTATCCAACAAATTACAACATCAAACATCAGATCTAATGATTTCTAAGTTAGGGTTTTTATACCTTTCAATCTTGATCTTTGATTTCTGACTTTGAGATCTGATCTTGGCTTGCTATTACTTGATCATAGCTCATCTTCTCACTCCCTTCCACTCTCATTTTCGAATTTAGAGTGAGAGGATGGCTTTGGCTAGTAAGGAAAGTAAAGTGAGTTTTCTCTCTCTTTAATCTTTTATAAACTAGGAATACAATGAATATGGCTGATGTATTGTGTTTTTAGTCACATGCTAAGCTAGGGTTAGGTCTAGGGTTGGTGAACAACCCACAATAAGTCAAGACCTACTTACCAACTCATTTTAGTATTGAAAAAAGGGCAAAATGGTCATTTTCATACAATTTTAATTCTAAAATGGTCATTTGATGCAAACCCTTAGGGTTAAAACCTAAGGTTCCAATAAATCAATTTTCTAGGATTTTTGGATTAGGGTTTTCGAAATATAAAATTAATATTTCAAAATTGTAATTAGAATTCTCTAAGTACATTAAACTTTCCCATTCATAAGTTAATCTTGTTAATTAGGATTATTTTATCCCAATTAAAATTGCTAATTTAGCAATTAAGTCCACAATTGTTCATTAGGGTTTCTGACAGAATAATTAAGGTTTAAAAATTTGAAATTAGGGTTTTCTAATTAATTAAACTTTACCCTAATTAATATTATAATTAATAGCACTTAAGCATTAAAATTCTCCGTTAAGTTCCCAGATTAAGGTTTCAAATTCTCAGAATTTGAAATTAGGGTTTTCAGATCTAATATTAGGGTTTCCTAATAATCAATTAGGGTTTCAAGTAATTCATTAGGATTTTCCATAATAAATTAAAATTAATGACGTTTAAACCTTATACATAGCATTTAAATTCCCAAACCAGGATATTCAATTTCCGAATTAGGGTTTCAAATTTTCGGAACTAAAATTAGGGTTTTAGAACCGATTTCTTGGGTTTCTTATCCATTGCTAGGGTTTTCTAACTAAACATCCATATTCGACAATAATCTTAGGGTTTAACACTGATAAAATTTATTCGGTCAACCCTTGACCCTTAACCACATTCTGAACACATACATAACCATATTCACAGAACATATTCACATTTACATTTAATCATGAATAATTCACCTAAATCCTTCACAGAATTTTGAAATCCTCAAAATTCCTTCCCAAAAATATTAAACGCATACACTTATTTTCTGTCTAGGTCTATTATTTGACCTTAAATCAATCATTTAAGATTTTAATAAATTGTCTAATTTCTCGGGTTGTCACAGTCTCAAACCTCGCAGCCTCCACCCAATTGGCTCGACCAGTCAGAGGGTCAGGAAGATTGAATACCTCCCGAATCGCCTGTGGACGATAGTCCACCTGTATGCCTCTAACAAATGATATACCGCTCATTATTTCTTTAATATTCGTGTAGAACTCATGTACTATGGCCATTGGCGCAGGCATTGGGCTAGACACAAGTCCCACCCAGCATCTCTCATTTATCATTTCCCATAATTTCCCATCTTGCTTCTCGGGCTTAAATCCCCTTTCTTTCACAAAGGTTTTGCCGGACAATTTTGTAGTACTTCGTCTGAGCCTCGAGACTGACAAACTTGGTGAGGTCAAAAATGTTTTCCTCCTGACTACTACTAGAGGAGGACTCAGGAGTGCATGATTGTGATGCCCCCAAAATAGGTATACATCACCCATCTTGAGTCGCCAAATACATGGTACAAAATTCAAATACAACTTAATTATACAACAGTCGTGTAAAATAAGACAAAACATATGCTGTGAGTTTTAATACAAATATTGTCATCTAGACAATATCCACACTAAATTGAGTCCTCATTACATTTATTATCACACTATTTAATAGAATAGTGAGGACTACTAATGCTATTATCTAGACCGTCACTTCGTTCCCCGACTAGTCCCAGCTACGTTCTCATTTCCTGAAGAGAACATTGAAAGAAAGGGTGAGCTCAACTAGCCCAGTAAGAAATATTATGACTAAGATAATGCAGAATAAATTATCGTTAGCCTTCAACGGTGTTAAACTAATAATATATAACAAACATGAAGTTTAACTGCAGCAGAATAAGCAATCCATTAAAAGAGTCAAGTAGAGAATAAAATCTACTATCTTTTATGATTTAAAAGGTTTTTCATCACTTTTATCACTGGGACTCGGCTTAATAAATAATCCACATCATCCCTGCACTACGGGCCAAGGATATTCGTGTATTCATCAATGGTCATGATCATGCCAACAACTGTCCATCAATGCACTACGGGCCAATGAGGACTTTTACCACATCATTTGTAATATTACGGTCATGATTATACCGAATAATCCCTGGTCATAATCATACCAAGTCCATCTATACACTACAGGCCACAGATGACTTTCAACATAATATAAACATAAGGATGATGACAATGATATAAGAATTCAATAAAACAAGTTCAAGAATTAATTTATCCATGAACTAATAACGTCCAAATTGTCAACATGATACTTCTTTGTAAAGTAAAATTCAAGAATGCTCAGAAGAATATTTCCATGAAAAGATACTGGATGAAGCGCAAATATCAAGGATATTCCACTAATTTCATGGAGTATAGAAGTCAAAACTTTAACCAATTGAGTATAATAAAGAATGGAATAACAAAAGAAATCACCAGGCATGCGATAAACCGCACAGACAGGTTATTCCAACAGAATAATAAATAACGAAACCAGGTCATGTGTAAATGCATAAACAAGATATTCCAACAGAATAATAAATAATGGAACTAGGTCAGGCAAAATTCGCACCGACAGGATGTTCCAACAGAATAATAAATAACGGAACCAGGTCATGCGTAAATGCACAGACAGGATGTTCCAACAGAATAATAAAGAATGGAATAACAGAAGAATTTCACCATGTAAGCGGTACTTCGCATAGACAGGTTATTCCAACATAATGATAAAGAATGGAATAACAAAAGAATTTCACCAAGTATAGGGTAGACCGCATATACAGGTTATTCCAACAGAATAAAAAAAATGGAATAACAAAAGTTCTCTTCATGAATACGAAAGAAATAATACCTCTTACCTTAGAAGAAACTGGATATTGGAAAAGTGAGGTAGTAGACTTCTCTTCTCTTTCTCTCTATAATTTCTCTCTCTAGAGTTTCAGTGAATTCATAAGAAAAAATAAAGGAATGAGCTTCTATTTATAGGAGAATGGACTGAATTGTAACTAATTTCTGAATGGTCCAGATTGATTTACTTTTAAATGGACGATTTAGATTGGTTTACTATAAAATATTCTAATAAAACAAATTCTTTTAAATAAAATATAATATATTCTATTTATAATCTAATAAAACGAATAACTTTATAAAAGTATTCTAGTTTATATAAAAAGATTTTACTATACAAATACTATGCATAATAAAATATAATATATTCTATTTATAGTCTAATAAAACGAATAACTTTATAAAAGTATTTTGTTTTATATAAAAAGATTTTACTATGCAAAATACTATGCATAATAGAATATAATATATTCTATTTATAGTCTGATAAAACGAATAACTTTATAAAAGTATTATGTTTTATATAAAAAGTTTTTCTATTTTATTAAATTAATAATACTAATAAAACACAACTTCATCATCATTATTATAATTCACACTATTAATCGACTAGGTCGTTCCCAGGAAAGATGGGGCTTTCCAATAAGGATTTCTCCTTATTGGCGCGCAATTAGGTGACCAAATCTCTCCTTGGATGAACTTCTAGACATCGTTAATATTACAAATAATAATATTAATAACTTCGTCGTCTCAATTATTGATTTAATAATATATAAAATATTGACAATAATTGAATCAAATAACGTGAGATACTATGCAACAATTACTGAAGTAATAATTGAACAAAACTGAGTGACTTCTCACGTAAGCATCCGTAATCAATACCGTGTGCTACTATGCAACCACACGTATTCTTGTACTTTTAACACCGGGTGTTTCAACAGTTAACGATAAAACTTCCACCGTTATTTTCATAAAATATTTTTTGTTGTTTTCTCAATCCGACAATAATTCTATTGTGGGATCCACCAATGATTGATTAATCGTCGTATTTAATATTCCTGTTAAAACGAATATTCCCAGACCAATCAATCTAATATTATATAACAACTTGCATACTTTGCAAAATTTATAACTATTACCCACAACTATAACATTATATCAAATTCATTCCATAATATTCAAAAATGATAATTATAGAAAATTCATCTTTATTCATAAAAGTTGGGGTCTTACAATCTCCCCTTCTTATGAAATTTCGCCCTCAAAATTAGGGTATGTACCTGGTATATCAAAGAGGTAAGGATGCCTTGATTTCATTTCAGATTCTAACTCCCAGGTCATTTCCTCAACATCGTGGTTCCTCCATACAACTTTGACTTGAGGTATAACCTTGGAGCGTTGAATATGTTCCTTCTTATCTAAGATTTGAACAGGAACCTCTTCATACGTTAAATCTTCCGCTATTTCGTCCGGTTCTAACTCAATAATGTGATTCGGGTCTTTCACATATTTATGTAACATGGATATATAAAAAATGTTATGAACACGAGACATACTTGGTGGTAAAGCGAGTCTATAGGCTACAGTCCCTACTTTATCGAGAATTAAAAATGGGCCAATGAATCGAGATTGAGCTTTCCTCTCTTTCCAAATCTCGTAACTCCTTTCCATGGAGCAACATGTAACAACACATGATCTCCAATATCGAATTCCACGTCCTTTCGATGAAGATCAGCATAACTCTTTTGTCGATCTTGTGAGGTTTTTATACATTGCCGGATCGTTTGTATCTTTTTCGTAGTCATACGTACTAACTCCGGTCCCAACAACGTTGCTTCACCCACCTCATCCCAGCATACTGAAGAACGACACTTTCTTCCATACAACGCCTCGAATGGAGCCATGCCAATACTGGTTTGATAACTGTTGTTATAAGAAAACTCCACCAATGGTAAGAACTTGTCCCAACTTCCCTTGAAGTCAAGGACACGGAGTCTTAATAAATCTTCAAGAGTTTGAATAGTCCTCTCTAATTGTCCGTCCGTCTGAGGATGATATGCCGAACTAAATCATAAATCTGTGCCCATAGCTTTTTGCAAACTAACCCAAAATTGTGAAGTGAATCTTAGGTCTCGATCAGAAACTATGGATACTGGCATACCATGCAGTCTTACAATCTCATTTATGTACATACGAGCAAGATGTTCAAGTGTATAAGTTTCTCGTATTGGTAAAAAATGAGCAGACTTGGTCAATCTATCAATAATGACCCAAATTGCATCTATGCCTTAAGAAACCTTGGGAAAACCAGTAACGAAATCCATGGTAATGTGCTCCCACTTCCATTCTGAAATTTCAAGTGGTTGCAATGGACCTTTTGGTACTTGATGTTCCGCCTTGACTCGTTGACAAGTTAGACACCTTGAGATAAACAGTGCTATCTCTCTCTTCATATTGTTCCAACAAAATGTATGTCGAAGATCACGATACATTTTGGTACTCCCAAGATAGATTATAAACGGTGTGTTGTGCTCCTTCATCATGATTTTATACTTTAAATCAAGGTCGTTAGGAACACAAAGTCTGGAGTTGACTCGAAGTATTCCTTCTTCATCAATTCTTGCTTCCTAAAGATAAAGACCTTCTTGTACTTTCTTCCTCATATGCATTAGCTCCAGTGTCATTGCTTGGCGACTTTAACTTTATCGATTAAAGTTCTGTTCTACTCAGATATTCGCCATCATCACGTGGGTCCCCGAGTCTTTATCTCTATCTCCATCCTTTGCTCATACAAAATGGGCCTTTGTGTTGACAATATCGCACTCATACCGCATATAATCTTTTACTCAATGTATTCACTACCACGTTCGCTTTTCGAGATGGTATTGGATGGTATGATCATAATCTTTCAACAGCTTCAAGCCAACGTCATTTGTTGTGAGACCCCAGATTTTATCAATAAAGATTTAAATTTTGTCGAAATAATTTTTAATATTATGGTGTGAATTTGAGATAATATTATAGTTGTGGGTAGTATTTATAAATTTTGCAAAGTATGCAAGTGGTTATATTATATTCGATTGGTCTGGGAATATTCTTTTAGCAGGAATATTCGTATAAACTACTCAATCATCAGTGGACCCCACAAATGTAATTATTGTTTTGATCGAGAAAAACGACAAAAAATATTTTATTGAAATAACGGCTACGGAGTTTTACCGTGGTTACCGCTGAACTACTCTTAGTAGTAAAAGTACAAAGAATACGTGTGGTTGCATATAAGCATACCAGTATTGATTATTGATGCTTATGTGAGAAGTCACCAAACTTGATTCCATTATCACGATTAATAATATGAATTATTATAATGATAATGACGCTTTTGTTTTATTCAGATTATTAACGTAATAAAATGTAAACATCTTTTATATAAAATAGAATACTTTATTAAAGTTATTCTATAAATAAAATATATTATATTTTATTATGCATAGTGTTGCATATAGTATTTTGCATAAGTGTTTTGCATAGTATTGCATAAAGTTTGCATAGTAAAATGTTTTTATATAAATAGAATATATTATATTTTATTTAAAAGATTTTTCTTTAAATATGGACCGTCCGATTAAAGTAAATCAATCTGACCGCTCATGGATTAGTTACTATGCATTCCATTTTCCTATAAATAAAGCTCATTCCTTCATTATTTTCTTACGAATTCATTGAAACTCTAGAGAGAGAAATTATAGAGAGAAGCTATAGAGAGAAAATTATAGAAAGAAGAAGAGTATTCTCGCTACTTCACTATTTCTATATTCAGGATTCTTTTTACTGTAGGGTGTTATTCTTTCTTCTTGAAGAGAACTTCATTATTCCATTCATTATTATTCTATTGAATAACTCGTAAAAGTGGCATACCCTATACATAACCTCGTATACACGCCAGATACCCTATACTTGGTGAAATCCTTATGTTATTCCATTGCTTATTATTCTCGCTGAATAACCTCAGATAATGCCATTTACCCTATACTTGGTGACATTCTTCTATTATTCTCGCTGGAACATCCTGTCTGTGTGTTTTTACACCTTACCGGTTCCGCTTTTTATTATTCTCGCTGAACATCCTGTCAATGTGTTTTACACCCGACCGGTTCCGCTTTTTATCATTCTCGTTGAATATCCTATCGTGTGTTTTACACCGATCCGGTTCCATCTTTATTATTCTCGTTGAACATCCCGCTTGCGTGTGAATTTCACCGACCGTTCCGTTATTATTATTCTCATTGAATAACCTGCCTGGCGCGGCACCGCATGCACGGTGATTTCTTTTGTTATTCCATTCTTTATTATACCCAAATGGTTAAAACTTTGACTTCTATACTCCATGAAATTAGTAGAATATCCTCGATATTTGCGTTTCATCCAAAGATCTTTCATGGAAATATTCTTCCGATCATTCTTGAATTTTACTCTACGAAACAAAGATTGCCGTCGACAATTTGACGTTAATAATTCATGGATTAAATAATTCTTGAACTTGTTTTATTGAATTATTATGTCATTGTCATCATCCTCATGTTATATTATGTTATCTTTGCTTACGTGCATAGATGAACTTAGTATGATTATGACCGTGGATCATTCTAAGATAATCACGACTTGATATAAATGATGTGACAAAAGTCCTCAAAGGGGCTGTAATGCAAATGATGGATAGTTTTTGGTATGATTATGACCAGAGGTGATTCGGTATAGTCATGACCATTGATAATTTGATGAAAATCCTCGACCGTGGTACAGTGGATGATTAGATGTGGTGGTTTATTTATTGTCGAGTCTCAAATGATAAAAATTGATGAAAACCTTTTAAAACCTAAAAGATAGTAGACTTTATTCTCTACTTGACTCTTTTAATGGATCATTATTCACCGCAGCTTAAACCGGTTGTCTATTGTATTTTATCGCTTTAACATCGTTGAAGGCTAATGATAATTTATTCTCGCATTATCTTAGTCATAATATTTCTTATCGGGCTAGTTGAGCTCACCTTTCTTTCACCGTTTCTTCAGAAAATGAGAACATAGTCGGGACGAGTCTGGGAACGAAGTAATGGTCCGTAGGATAGCATTAGTAGTCCTCACTATTCTGTGAAATAGTGTGATAATAGTTGTAATGAGGACTCCTTTTGAGTTTGTATAATATCTAGTAGACAATATTTGTATTCAAACTCATGCTTTATGTCAGATTGTACATACACGCTTATATTAGTAAGTTGTATTTGAATTTATGTACCATGTAAGTGGCGACCCAAGATGGGTGACGATACCTAATTTTGGGGCGCCACAATTGGTATCGAGCTTAGGATATGATCCCCGGTAGAGATGTGAGATAAGAACTAGGAGGAGAGACGGGAAATTCTTCGCTAGTATGACCTACCTAAATTTATTTGGTATTTAATTGGCCTCACGTAGTATAGGGATAATATGTGATATGTTAATTAACCCTTGTTTTGTGACAAAGTTTAAGAATGACATCCTAAAATGCCGAGATAAGCAATGAAGCACATGAGAGTGTTGATTCAAATTTCAAACAAAAGGTAACGACACAACAACACGATAATAATCATACCGGTGGCAACGACTATCGTAACAATGATAACCATCGTGGGGAAATTATCATGTTGAGAATGGTAACCACTTTGCGGTAATCATGGCAAAGATAATAGAAGTGGAAATTGCAAGAAGAGAAGGTCATTTAGCCCAATTTTGTTATGCACCAAAGTCAAGTCTAGTCGACTAGTGGCACCAAAGGTGGATATGGACAAAACAAAGTCGTTGGTTTTAGGAAGTGCATTTTTCACGACTTCTCAAAAGTGAGTAAACCGAACGGGTTAGCACAAGTTAGTTAATTATAAATTACGAAGTCTATACCTTATAAGATACCGGCTTCTACCCATTATTTTATCTCTCTTGCTTGCTCAACGCTTAAATTTGACTCGGGAGAAGTTAGACTATGACTTATCGTGGTTGAAACTTCGTTAGTAGGAGCCTTCATTACCGCTTACTATTTTTAAATCTTGTTTGATTCAAATAAACACTTTCACGCTACTCGTCGATCTTATCTTTTGAAAATACTTGCCTTTGATGTGATTTTAGGAATCAATTGGTTAACTACTCATCATGCTTTTCGTAAGGTTGTTAGCTTTATATTCATAACCAACTTATTATTATACGAATTCAAGTAACCAAACTACTAAAGTCAATTATCATCATATCAAGCCATAAGTAAAGAGCCCTCGAACCTTTCGTTGTTGACTTCCTTGTATGGAATGCACCAAAGCCGACTTTTCTCAGAGGGCTGACGCTCGTGATCAAGATGGCAAGTTGATAGGTATCATTGTGAGGTGCTATCTGTGTTAAGGGATAGAAGTCACAGCTGGTATTAATGTGACGATTATTCAAGTCTTGGACGAGAGTAATAGCTTTTGAATGATATTTATATCATTAATAAATTTCTTGACGATATTCTTGAAGATTTCCTAGCCTACCCTAGAGCGTGAAATCGAATTTTGTATTGACCCAAGGACAAAAACCCATTTCTTAAACCCTCAAATATTTCTTCAACTAAAAGGATCTTTTTACGAGGATTATGATGAAAGTCATAATAAAAACATTGGACTAATGAAAATCATGGGTATATGAAGTATTAGTAAGTGTTATGATGAGTTATGTTGGTTATTATGTGAAAACATGAAAGTTTCTTAGAAATCACAAAGAGTTGAAAATCGATTTTGGTGAAAAACGTAATATGAAATTCAATTGACCATATCTCTTATTATATTTTGAATTTTTGAATTTGGTCAAGTCCTAGAGTTAGATCTATGAGTTACCTAACTAATCCAAGTGGAATTACTGGAAAAGGTGTTGTAGATTTTTGTGTGGACTGATTTTAGCAAAGGAGGCCAAAGCTGTAAATTTCAAAAATGCTACTGCCTTAGAAACTTTAAGGGGCTGTTTCGGCCACTTAAATTATGAGAAAAATTCTGGCCTTTAGGGGACATGAAGGTATATGGTATAAAGTATCTCCTGTCCAAAAATGAGCTCATTCTCGACTTAAAATGAGCAAGTTATGACTCTTTCAATATTTAGGTTTTTCCGATTTAAAATGCTATAACCGAGTTCTATAACTCCGATGACCATGAAATTTAAACTAGAAGCTCACGTTAACATGTGTAAGGTCCTGCCAAGATTTGGGAATTTTTGGAGTTAAACTTGAGGTAGCTAATTTCTTAAGGAATTAATTAGAAATTGATTTTTGAAAAATAGTAAATGAATTTTAAAAATTTTAGAAAAATATATTTTCATTATGGGACTATATTATGCTAAATCCCAGAAAAGAAATATTTTTGGGACTGATTTGGTATTTTTCATGAAAATAGTTTAGTTACGAACATATGAGTTAAATATGTTATGTGAAGTAACAAAGTTGAAAATAGGATTTTATGGCTAAAGAATCCTATATAGAGTATATGCATATTTTTGAGAGATTTGATAATTGGTGATGATATCTTATGAGTATGGCATTTTGAATGATTAAATGCATTATATGGTAAAGCGTAAACAATTAAGATAAATTGTTTATAAATTTAAGAAGTGATTAAAATATTGTTATAATATTAATGATATTAGATTATGAGATTATTAAGTGATTGAAAACATGGGGATATTCTTGAATCCTCGGATAAATTATATTATAAATGTTTAATATTTATCCTTTATCTCATTTGATTGATTCTTTATATCATTATCCTCATACTTATATTATGTTGAAAGTCATCTCGTATTCAGAAGTGCATAGATGGACTTGGTATGATTATGACCAGTGGATTGTTCGGTATAATCATAACCGTAATTGAAAACACAATTATCTTTGGTAGTAGTATGGATAATTTGTGGTCGTGATATTAATGAATACACAATTATCTTTCAGAAGTAGTATGGATGGATAATTTGTGGTCGTGATATTAATGAATACACAATTATCTTTGGTCGTAGTGTATGGATAATTTGTGGTCGTGATATTAATGAATACACAATTATCTTTTGCCGTAGTGCATGGATAATTTGTGGTCGTGATATTAATGAATACACAATTATCTTCGCCGTAGTAGTGCATGGATAATTTGTGGTCGCGATACTAATGAAAACACAATTATCTTCGGTCCGTAGTGCATGGATAATTTGTGGTCGTGATACTAATGAATACACAATTATCTTTGGTCCGTAGTGCATGGATAATTTGTGGTCGTGATACTAATGAATACACAATTATCTTTGGTAGTAGTAGTGCATGGATAATTTGTGGTCGTGATATTAATGAATACACAATTATCTTTTCGCCGTAGTGCATAGATAATTTGTGGTCGTGATACTAATGAATACACAATTATCTTTGGTCAGTAGTGCATGGATAATTTGTGGTCGTGATACTAATGAATACACAATTATCTTTGGTAGTAGTGCATGGATAATTTGTGGTCGTGATACTAATGAATACACATGATTATCTTTTCTTGTAGTGCATGGATAATTTGTGGTCGTGATACTAATGAATACACGATTATCTTTGGGTCAGTAGTGCATGGATAATTTGTGGTCGTGATACTAATGAATACACAATTATCTTTTCGCCGTAGTGCATGGATAATTTGTGGTCGTGATACTAATGAATACACAATTATCTTTGGTCAGTAGTGCATGGATAATTTGTGGTTGTGATACTAATGAATACACAATTATCTTCGGGTCAGTAGTAGTGCATGGATAATTCGTGGTCGTGATACTAATGAATATCCTCGGCCTCGTAGTGTGGGATGATTCGATGATAAGGATTAAATATCGAAATGAGTCTCAAAGAATGAAATATTAATTCATGGATGTGGTAAAAGTCATCTTTTGTCAGTAGTGCATTGATAGACTTGGTATGATTATTACTTACACGGATTATTCGGTATAATCACGATCAGATTGAAAACACGAATATCCTTGGCCAAGAGTGCATGGATAATTCGTGGTCGTGATACTATTAAGCTAAGTCTCAAAGATTATTGGTTTTATAGCTTATATCTTTGGCCCGTAGAGTGCAAAGATGAATTGTTAATGAATATCTTTGCCGGATTGCAAAGATGAATTTAATGTTTTCAACGATAAAGGTATTCAAGGTATCCTCACCTCTTTATCATATCGTATCGCACTCTAATTTCGAGAGGGCTTAAATTCCATAAGGAGGGAGATCAGAGACCCCAGATTTTATCAATAAAGATTTAAATTTTGTTAAAATAATTTTTAATATTATGGTGTGAATTTGAGATAATATTATAGTTGTGGGTAGTATTTATAAATTTTGCAAAGTATGCAAGTGGTTATATTATATTCGATTGGTCGGAATATTTGGCTTTAGCGAGGAATATTCGTATAACTACTCAATCATTGGTGGACCCTATAAATGTAATTATTGTTTGATCGAGAAAACGACAAAAATATTTTATTGAAATAACTATGGAAGTTTTACCGTGATTACCGCTGAACTACTCTTTAGTAAAAGTACGATAATACGTGTGGTTGCATAAAGAAGACACTACCATTGATTATCGATGCTTATGTGAGAAGTCACCACTTTGATTCCATTATTGTCGATTAATAATATGAATTATTATAATGATAATGACGCTTTTGTTTTATTCAGTATTATTAACGTAATAAAATGTAAAACATCTTTTATATAAAATAGAATACTTTATTAAAGTTATTCTATAAATAGAATATATTATATTTTATTATGCATAGTGTTGCATAGTGTTTTTTGCATAGTGTTTTGCATAGTATTGCATAAAGGTTTGCATAGTAAAATGTTTTTATATAAATAGAATATATTATATTTTATTTAAAAGATTTTTCTTTAAATATGGACCGCCGATTAAAGTAAATCAATCTGGACCGCTCATGGATTAGTTACTATGCATTCCATTTTCCTATAAATAAGCTCATTCCTTCATTATTTTCTTACTTAATTCATTGAAACTCTAGAGAGAGAAATTATAGAGAGAAGCTATAGAGAGAAAATTATAGAAAGAAGAAGAGTATTCTGCTACTTCACTATTTCTATATTCAGTTCTTTTACGGTAAGGGGTGTTATTCTTTCTTCTTGAAGAGAACTTCATTATTCCATTCATTATTATTCTGCTGAATAACTTTGTAAAAGTGGCATACCCTATACATAACTCTCGTATACGCCAGATACCCTATACTTGGTGAAATCCTTATGTTATTCCATTCTTATTATTCTCATTGAATAACTCAGATACGCTGCTTAATTTACCTATACTTGGTGACATTCTTCTATTATTATTCGCTGAACATCCTCGTCTCAAGGTGTTTTACACCGACCGGTTCCGCTTTTTATTATTCTCGTTGAACATCCTCGCTCATGTGTTTTTACACCTTACCGGTTCCGCCTTTATCATTCTCGTTGAATATCCTATCTGTGTGTTTTACATCGGATCCGGTTCCATCTTTATTATTATTCGCTTGAACATCCCGCTTGCAGGTGAATTTCACCGACCGTTCCGTTATTATTATTCTGTTGAATAACTCGCCTATGCTGGGCACCGCATGCATGGTGATTTCTTTTGTTATTCCATTCTTTATTATACCCAAATTGGTTAAAACTTTGACTTCTATACTCCATGAAATTAGTAGAATATCCTCGATATTTAAGTTTCATCCAAAGATCTTTTCATGGAAATATTCTTCCGATCATTCTTGAATTTTACTCTACGAAAACAAAGATCATGTCGACAATTTGGACGTTAATAATTCATGGATTAAATAATTCTTGAACTTGTTTTATTGAATTACTATGTCATTGTCATCATCCTCATGTTATATTATGTTATCTTTGCTTACGTGCATAGATGAACTTAGTATGATTATGACCGTGGATCATTCGGATAATCACGACTTGATATAAATGATGTGACAAAAGTCCTCAAAGGCCTCAGAATGCAAATTGATGGATAGTTTTTGGTATGATTATGACCAGGGTGATTCTAGATAGTCATGACCATTGATAATTTGATGAAAATCCTCGACCGTGGTACGTGGATGATTAGATGTGGTGGTTTATTTATTGTCGAGTCTCAAATGATAAAAATTGATGAAAACCTTTTAAAACCTAAAAGATAGTAGACTTTATTCTCTACTGACTCTTTTAATGGATTGCTTATTCCACCGCAGCTTAAACCGGTTGTCTATTGTATTTTATCGCTTTAACATCATCGTTGAAGGCTAATGATAATTTATTCTCGCATTATCTTAGTCATAATATTTCTTCTTCGGGCTAGTTGAGCTCACCTTTCTTTCACCGTTTCTTCTTGAAATGAGAACATAGCCGGGACGAGTCGAGGAACGAAGTAATGGTCCGAGGATAGCATTAGTAGTCCTCACTATTCTTGCGAAATAGTGTGATAATAGTTGTAATGAGGACTCCTTTTGAGTTTGTATAATATCTAGTAGACAATATTTGTATTCAAACTCACGCTTTATATCGATTGCACACCTATGCTTATATTAGTAAGTTGTATTTGAATTTATGTACCATGTAAGTGGCGACCCAAGATGGGTGACGTATACCTAATTTTGGGGGCGTCACAGCTGTCGCATGTTGAGTTCCTTTTGAGTGAAGAAATATTTGAGGCTTTTATGATCCGTAAAGATCTCCACTTTCTCCCCATACAAGTAATGCCTCAAAATCTTAAGTGCGAAGACAACAGCTGCCAACTCTAGATCATGAGTAGGATAATTCCTCTCATATTCTTTGAGTTATCGAGAGGCATAGGCTATGACTTTCCCATGTTTCATGAGAATACATCCTAACCCTTTTCCTGAAGCATCACTGTAGATGACAAATCCCTCCGAGCCAGATGGTATTGTCAGAATAGGTGCTAAAATGAAAACTCTTCTCACATTCCTTGTTCCAACCGAATTTTGTATCTTTTCGAGTCAGCTGAGTTAAGGGAGTAGAGATTCGAGAAAACCCTTCTACAAATCTCCGATAATAACCAAATGTCCGAAAAGCTACGATTTCTATCATCGATTTAGGTTGCTCCCGACTTTGAATAGCTTCAATCTTTCTTTGGGTCAATGATATTCCATGACTTGATACCACGTGCCCAAGGAATGCTACTTCCTCAAGCCAGAACTTGGTATAAAGCTTATATTCACGAAGCTTTTGGAGTATCAGCCTCAAGTGTTGCTCATGATCTTCACGACTTTTGGAATAAATAAGGATGTCATCAATAAAGACGACTACAAAGTGATCTAAATATTCCTTGAATACTCGGTTCATCATATCCATGAAGGTAGCATGAGCATTAATCAATCCAAAAGACATGACTAGGAATTCATAATGCCCGTACCGAGTTCTGAAAGCCGTCTTTGGAATGTCATCGGTTCTAATCTTCAATTGGTGATATCTGAAACGAAGATTAATCTTTGAAAAGAATTTGGCGCCTTGCAACTGGTCAAACAGGTCATCAATACGTGGCAATGAGTACCTATTTTTGATGGTGACATGATTCAATTCCCGATAATCAATACAAAGTCGCATACTCCCATCTTTCTTCTTCACGAATAGAATAGGAGCACCCCAAGGAGAAGTACTAGGACGAATGAAACCGATGTCTAACAATTCCTGCAGTTGGGTCTTTAACTCCACGAAGTTCAATAGAGCCATTCGATATGGGGCTTTGGAAATAGGTTTTGTCTTTGGGTTCAATGTCGATACAAAATTCAATTTCACGCCTGGGGTAGGCCGGAAGTTCTTCGTGGAATACATCAGAAATTTATTAACAATAGAAATATCATTCAAAATCGACGTATTTTGTTTAGATCCGTGACATGAGCTAAAAAGCTTGACATCCATTTTTTAATAAACGAATAGCTTTATGGCTTGAGATGGCAGTGATTGATTTTAATGGTTTGGTTGCTTGAATTCGCATAATAGGTTGGTTAGGAATATGAAAGCTAACAACCTTACGAAAATAATTAATTTTTGCATGATGAGTAGTTAACCAATTAATCCCTCGAATTACGTCAAATGCAAGTATTTTCAATAAAATAAGATCGATAAGTAGTGTGAGGGTACCGATTTGAACCAAACAAGACTTATAAACAGTGGATGTAATGAAGGTTTCTCCCAACAGAGTTTTAACAGATAAGTCAAAGTCTAATTTCTCCGGAGTCAAATTTAAACGTTGAGCGCAAGTAGGAGAAATAAAAGAATGGATAAAACCGGTATCAAATAAGGTATAGACTTCGCTAGAGTTTATGATAAGCTTACCCGTGATGACCTCGTTCTGGTTCCTTGCTTTCTGGGAGGTCATGGCAAACGCTCTCCCTTGCACTACTGGCTTTGACTTTTCTGGGACATCCTTTGGTGCCTCCATCCTAGCTGAACTTGTCTTCGGTGAATGACAAAATTGGGCTAGATGACTTTCTCTTCCACAATTATACATGCTTTGGACGACATCGCATAGTTTGGACTGATGTGTCCCTCCCCTCCGCATTTGAAGCATATGATAGGTGGTCGTTCTCCTTCCTTAACAATGGGTGCTAGTGCTGACGTCTTTCCATCATTGTTGAATTTCCTCTTCTTGAAATGTCCATTCTTATTGTTTTGGCCATGATTACCACCGAAGTGGTTACTATTTCTGGCATGTTGATTCCCTCCACGCTTATTGTCACCGCTTCGATGACTGCTATCACTAGTATTCTCATTTTGTCTTTGCTCTCTTTTTGGTTGGGTTGACTTCATTATCGCGCTCCAATAATCGAGCCCTATTAACAACATCTCAATACAAACACGCTTTATGAGAGATAAGATATTGACGTATCTCGGGTTTCAAAGCTCTTAGAAACATTCGCGTTATTCTCTCCTCATTATCAACCAAATGGGACGCAAACCGGGACAGCTCGATAAACTTGGCTTCGTACTGCGACACAGTCATGTTTTTTTGTTCTAGTTTAATGAACTCTACCTCTTTCATGTGATGAATACTTTCGGGAAAGTACTTGTCATTGAATAATTCTTGGAACTTCTCCCAAGACATCTTCAAGCAAGCAAGTTGAGTACGCTTTACGATTCCCACCAAGAATCACCTCCTCGCATAAACATGAAGGTGGCAAAGAGAACCTTTTGCTCCTCGGAGCATCCCAAGACATCAAATATCTTGTTGATCTGCTTTATCCATGTCTCCTCCTTAAGTGGTTTTGGCTCTCCAAAAAACACTGGTGGTCCCAGTTCCTTGAACTGCTTAGAGGTGACCGTCCGAGAGTTGCCAGTGTTTCCATTTGCATTTTGTATAGGAGCCACTCTTGACTAATGTTGCATGAATTGCATAAAGCCTCTGAATATTCCATCGTTCATCATCTGGTCAGTGTTTTTGTTTGCCTGAGGATTGTCGCCTTCCTGATGCACATTATCCTGATTATTGATCTGTGGAGACTCAATGGTCTCCTGTGCTCCATTGCTAATCTCAATATTCTCGGATGCCATTTTCAAACACTGCCACAAAACAAAGGTTAATTGACATGCAATATATTATCCATATACTCTGACTGACCAATTAAATGCCAAATAAACTTAGGTAGGTAATACTAGCGAAAAAATTCCGCGTCTCTCCCCTCATAGTTCTTGTCTCACATCTCAGCCAGGGATCATATCCCTAAGCTTTGATACCAACTGTGACGCCCCCAAAATAGGTATACATCACCCATCTTGAGTTGCCAAATACATGGTACAAAAAATTCAAATACAACTTAATTATACAACAATCGTAAAAATACGACAAAAACATATGTCATGTGAGTTTTAATACAAATATTGTCATCTAGACAATATCCACACTCAATTGAGTCCTCATTACATTTATTATCACACTATTTAATAAAATAGTGAGGACTGCTAATGCTATTATCTGGACCGTCACTTCGTTCCCCGACTAGTCCCTCGCTACGCTTCTCATTTCCTAAAAGAGGATGAAAGTAAAGGGTGAGCTCAACTAGCCCAGTAAGAAATATTATAACTAAGATAATGCAGAATAAATTATCGTTAGCCTTCAACATTGTTAAACTGATAATATATAACAAACATCAAGTTTAACTACAGCGGAATAAGCAATCCATTAAAAGAGTCAAGTAGAAAATAAAATCTACTATCTTTTATGATTTAAAAGGTTTTTCATCACTTTTATCATCGGGACTCGACTTTAATAAATAATCTACATCATCCACGCACTACTACCAAGGATATTTATTAGTATCATGACCATAAATTATCCATGCACTACGGGCCAAGGATATTCGTGTATTCATCAATGGTCACGATCATGCCAACAACTGTCCATCAATGTACTACGGGCTAATGAGGACTTTTACCACATCATTTGTAACATTACGGTCATGATTATATACGAATAATCCCCTCGGTCATAATCATACCAAGTCCATCTATGCACTGCAGGCCACAGATGACTTTCAACATAATATAAAAATGAGGATGATGACAATGATATAAGAATTCAATAAAACAAGTTCAAGAATTAATTTATCCAGGAACTAAAAACCTCCAAATTGTCAACATGATACTTCTTTGTAGAGTAAAATTCAAGAATGCTCAGAAGAATATTTTCATGAAAATATACTAGATGAAGCGCAAATATCAAGGATATTCCACTAATTTCATGGAGTATAGAAGTCAAAACTTTAACCAATTGAGTATAATAAAGAATGGAATAACAAAAGAAATCACCAGGCATGCGATAGACCGCATGCATGTGTTATTCCAATAGAATAATAAATAACGGAACCAGTCAAATGCGTAAAAGCACGCATGGATATTCCAATGTAATACTAAATAAATCTGAACCAGGTCAAAGAAATTTGTAACTGCAAGCACGATGTTCCAACGAATAATAAATAATGGAACCAGTCATGCGTAAACGCACAGCATATGATGTTCCAAATGTAATAATAAAGAATGGAATAATCAAGAATTTCACCATGTATGCGGTACTTTGACATAGATAAAGTTATTCTAATATAATGATAAAGAATGGAATAATGTAAGAATTTCACCAAGTATAGGTAGAATCGGCGTATATCTGTGTTATTCTAACAAAATAAAAAAATGGAATAACATAAGTTCTCTTCATGAATACGAAAAGAAATAATACCCCTTACCTTAGAACAAATCGGATATTGGAAAAGTGAGGTAGGTAATACTTTTCTTCTTCTTCTCTCTATAATTTCTCTCTGTAGTTTCAAATGAATTAAGTAAGAAATAATGAAGGAATGAGCTTCTATTTATAGGAAATGGGTCTAATAATAACTAATTCATAAAGGTCCAGATTGATTTACTTTTAAACTGAGACGGTCCATTGGTTTACTATATAAAATATTTTAATAAAACAAAATCTTTTAAATAAAATATAATATATTCTATTTATAATCTAATAAAACGAATAACTTTATAAAAGTATTCTGCTTTATATAAAAAGATTTTACTATGCAAACACTATACACGCACTATGCAAAACACTATGCATAATAAAATATAATGTATTCTATTTATAGTTTAATAAAAAGCGAATAACTTTATAAAAGTATTCATTTTATATAAAATGATTTTACTATGCAAAATACTATGCATAATAGAATATAATATATTCTATTTAAAGTCTAATAAAACGAATAACTTTATAAAAGTATTCTGTTTTATATAAAAAGTTTTTCTGTTTTATTACATTAATAATACTAATAAAACAAAACTTCATCATCATTATTATAATTCACACTATTAATCGACCAGGTCGTTCCCAGGAAAGGAAGGACTTTCCAATAAGGATTTCTCCCTATTGGCGCGTAATTAGGTGACCAAACCTCTCCTTGGCAGAACTACTAGACATCGTTAATATTGCAAATAATAATATTAATAACTTCGTCGTCTCAATTATTGATTTAATAATATATAAAATTTTGACAATAATTGAATCAAATAACGTGAGATACTATGCAACAAATACAGAAGCAATAATTGAACAAAACTGAGTGACTTCTCACGTAAGCATCAATAATCATTACCGTGTGCTACTATACAACCACGCGTATTCTGTGCATTTTTTTAACACCGGGTGTTTCAACAGCTAACGATAAAACTTTCACCATTATTTTCATAAAATATTTTTGTCGCTTTCTCAATCCGACAATAATTCTCGCCAGTGGGTCCACTAATGATTGTGTCGTCAGCATTTAATATTCGTTGTTAAAATGAATATTCCCCACCAATCGAATATTATATAACAACTCGCGTACTTTGCAAAATTTATAACTATTACCCACAACTATAACATTATATCAAATTCATTCCATAATATTCTAAAATGATAATTATAGAAAATTCATCTTTATTCATAAAAGTTGGGGTCTTACAATGATCGTGCTCGCTTGGGTGCCACGGAGACTGACAGAGAAGCCCTACTGTGATGTGAGAAGGTAATAAATTGGACTCTATATGCCCAAAATAAACCAAACCCTAACCAGCCCTTTGAATGCTCTGCACAAACCCTAATCAAAGAAGAAGAACCCTCAAACTTGATTTGTGATGTGTAAAAGGAAGTATTCCGATGGCTTAGATATAGGGTGCCTTGTAAAGGTTAATTAGGAGAGGAGATTGAGAGATGTAGTGGGGTAGGAGTGTATGTGTGGAGATTAATTGGAGAAGGAGAAGGAGAAAGTGTTTCGGTTTTGTAGGATAAGTCTATGGGTGCTCAACTAAAGAATAAACTTATGAGGAAGTGGGTTATGTTTTAAGCATTTAAGTTTGCCTGGATTCGGACTCGGGCGCGGTCGCATCGAGTTTGGGCTTGATTATGGCATTGGGGCGTTGGGCCTGGCGCGGACGAGCTGGCTTTGTACTATATGTGGGCACGACCGCGTTGCCTTGCTACCTAAACTGAGACTATTTTGCACATTTGAAGGAAAATGCAGCAACTTGATGCGAACTATCTAACCTGCATACCAAGCATTCACAAAAATGGGATATACCTATTCCCAAATCAAAATTTGAACTATGTAACATGTATGTATGATTGTATATCCAAAAATGCTCTATATGCAATTTCTATCAAAAAGATATGTGCATTAAGCTCTATTCAAAATTGGTGTTAAAATTTTTCATGATCTCAAGAATTAAAAAGGGAGGGGGAAATAGACATGATACATCATCAGAATTAAACGATAGGAAAAAGTAGTGATATATGCAACTAAGAATTAAATAGTAGGGAGAGATAGACATGATCAGATAGAATTAAACATGAGGGAGAAGTAGACGTGATGCAAACGGAATTAAACAGGAGGGAGAAGAGAGATGATGGGGTGTCTCCCATCGAGCGCTAGTTTATAGTCCGTTAGATTGACTATCTCTGCTTGGGTCAAGTTGTTGAAAGAATTGAGGCAAACTTCTGTCTATCGACCTCACCACCATAGTAATGCTTCAGCCTCTGTCCATGTGACACCCCCAAATCTAGGTTACCTGACCCCCGAGTTTGGTGCTCAAGATCCACAATATAATTAACATCTAACTACCCACTCATTAATGAATAGAATATTACACCATATTAACTGATATAGTTAATACATTCGTCCCAAGTTATCTAACCTTAACATTACAAACATACCCTTTAGATATACAAAAAGGGTTTACAAACATAACATAGTAATAATGTTAATCATAATTACTCTATCACTATTACTTTTGCCTTTGTTCTTTACAGCACCTCCTGCCACTTCGTCCCTAGCTAAAAAGTTTTATTTAGCAAGGGTGAGTAATAAATTTGCCCCGCAAGTTAAGACATACAATGAATGTATAAAAATAAAGAATAATAGACTATTTATTTTGATAGAATGACACCAAAGTTTGGAGAACTTTGAAATAGCTGAACAATTTGATCTTCGCTAACCAATCTTCTTCCAACCTATGCAACACAATAGTTCAATAATGAAAGGGTACAACACTTTCAAAGTTTCTACGATATTCAATTGAATAACAATTTAGAAGAATTCTCCAAAGTTTAAGTTGAATGATCTCAAATGATCTTGAAATTATTTTCTCGAGTAACTACCAAAGATTTACTTTGATATACCCAAATGACTAGATGGAAATATTTTCCAGAGTTATGCTGAGTGATCACAAAGGATCTTGAACTTCCCTTCTCGAGTAACTATCAAAGATATACTTTGATATACCCAGGTGTATCAGATAACCATAAAGATTAAATCATACCCCTCTGCAAGTACTTAGAGCGACTAACCTTTGTACCTCTATATTATTCATAATACTTACATCGCCATGAAAAGTCAATATACGACCAAAAATGTTCCCTTTATATAAAAAGGTTGTTCTTCTTAGTCTTATAATCAAAGTTTGATTTATAACAACGAAATACAATGATTTCAATATCTAATCACTTTCTCGATCTAGCCGAAATAATTGGCATCGATCTGTCAATAATAATTGAATTCTCTTCTCGAACCTATCAAGTTCTAACAATTGTTCGTCTAGCCAGAATAATTAGCTAAGACATGTTTCAACACAATTCGATAATAGACAGGAATTATATGTACTGTCAATAATAGCTTCTACGAATGTAAGTATCCAACAACAGTTATTCTCCAAATATATTTTCAGAATCACTAATTTAATTTGAATAAATAAATATGCACTAACTGCGAATAATCAATAATAATTCTCAGACGTGGTCTAATCAATAATAATTAACTGCCATAATAATTGAATAAATATAACTAAAGGTTGAGTTAAGAAAACTTGCCTTCCGCGTTGATTACTGGTACACAATACACTTATATGCGTTTGTAAGACCTATAATCAATAATATCGGTCTCACAATTAGCACAATAATTTATAACACACGTTACTGTAATTCACAGTCAATACTTCTCCTAGACACATTACCACATAGCCACATCAGTGTTTATAACTTATATAAACACTCATCAAGTTTAACTAGTTTAGTATGGTTGGACTTTGGTCTCAACTCGGTGTCTTGGTCACCCCTATCTGACAATTAACACATTTATTGTCAATTAAACTTGGTCTCAAAGCTTCAATATTATATTAGATAAGTCAAATATCATTTATAATATTTTTTGGAAGCTTTTAATAATTTTCTAGCAATTATTATAATTTATAATAATTTTTCAAACACCGAAATCATTTTTAAATGATTTAAATACTGTTTAATTCCATCATCATTAATATTTAATAATATTAAAATATAGTGATATATTTGTGAAAATATTAAAGTTATTATTAATAACTTAAAATATTTTTAAATCACCAATATTCTATTTAAATAATTTTAAAATAATTAAAATCATTTTCAAACCATCACCATTAAAATTTAAATATTAATGAATTTGTTATAAAAATATTAAAAGTCATTAATTATAAATTAAAATATTTTTAAATCATTTTTCTCATTTTTAAATAATTTTAAATCAATAAAACCATTTTAATTCATTTATTTAATATGATAATTAAATAAATCTAATATCATTAATATTAAATTATTAATGAAAATTCTCCAAAAATATTAAAAGTTACATTTTATAACTCAAAATATTTTTAAACACTTTATTCTTATTTAAAATAATTTTTATAATATTAAAATAATTTTCTCTAATTTATTTAACATACTAATTAAATAAATTAAATACCATTAATATTCAAATAATTATAAATATTAATGAAAAATATCTCAAATTATCAAAAGTTATTTTTCACAATTTAAAATATTTTTTAAACTATTTTTGTAATTTTTAGAATTTATTTTCTATTTTTAATTATTTTCCAAAAATTAGAAAAATAAAAATAATTACATCCGTCGCTATAGCCTATAGCGACGCTTTCTGTCGCTGTAGGTGTTCTTGGGCTCAAGAACACTGACAAGCCAGTTAGCAAGTGTCAAGGTTTGACCTCCTTTAATTCTCAGCCTAAGCATGTTTTTGGCTTTCTAAAACTTTGATCTTGTAGTAGGTAACAAGTTTCTATCATCATCTGAGTTATACAACAACATAGATGCATAATCAAGAGCTTCAAAGTAGCTGTCAGAAGCTTTCTGGGCTTTCTGGGTTACCCAAAAACCTAGACAACTTCGACTGCCTACTTTATGGCTCAATTATCCAAATGTTTTGGTCATCAAATTGGTTATATTATGGTTCATGTCTACAGTCCACATGTCAAGGAACTCATAGGAATCAACATATCAGTTCAACAACAACACATTCTCCATATTACGCCCGGTCAAACCCTATCAGAATCATTGTTCAACCGGTTTCTAGGTTTTCCAGAAACTGCAATCATGACCGAATGGCCTAGTTTGACCATCCACTACATCTAACATGTTTGTTGTTTAAGAGATCTAAAGGTATAGATCTAAAGTACATATTAAAGGCTACAATCTGGTTACCAACACATCAACAAACAACATCATTATTGACAGATATTGGCTTTACAAAATGTTGTCAGACGTTGATATTTGATATCTAGGTTACCCAAAAATCATCCGGTCATGCCCGGTCAATGGGTTTTGGCTTTTGACCAAGAATAACATGAAATCTAGACATGGTATGGCTGTGATTCCACTTCTAGATTACAATACTCATGGCATACTACAAATCCAAAACATAAAACACCACAAATCATTAATAGGGAAAGATCAGTGGCTTCTGACATATGTTTGTCAGACCACTTTTAGGTTCAAGAACAGTTTTGAAAAACTTCACTTCTAAAGCCATTTGATGCTATAGATCTATGATAGATCATCATAGATCATCATAAAACATCCTTTAGCACAAATCTAACACATAAACATAAATTTTTTCTTAGCATACAAGATCAAAAATCAAATTAGGGTTTATACCTTCTAGTTCCAATCTTTGATCTTAGCTCTTCAATCTGATCTTATGGTTGCTAGGTGTAACGACCCCAAAATTCATACAATATAATTCTCAACTTCGGTCGTTAATAACACATCTACCTTCTAATTTTACATCCTTATTCGACGTTAAACTTTATATAATTCTTACTTTAATTCCCTGAATCAAAACCTTTATCATCTACATGTCTTTGAATTAATCTTATTTTTATGATTCACTTTATCACTATTATTATATAAAACTTTACATTTCAATCCGATAACCTTTACATATCAGATAACTCTAACATTAGCTTTACAACTCAACATAAAACTATACATTATAAAACATTTAGTACATCTCATGAATCTTAATCATGCTATTAAGAAATAACAACTTTAGCTAAAATATTAATCTTCATGTATTATTTCTGATCCACATCATTCAAGTAGCACATAGTGTTACCTTCAATCCTTAACCTGCAAAAATGGTTATTTTCAAGGTTGAGATCGACAGCCCAGCAAAATCTAACAGTTTTCATGCATCACGTAACACATAATAACATGCTCAACATATATCTCATAAACATTGGACTAACATAACATACATTCTACAGTTCATATAACAAGTATAAAGATTGAGTTCCTTACTCAATCAGTATGCTTTACTCAATTAACGTAGTCATAAGTTGACTTTAACAGTTCATACATTCAACATATATATAACAAATCATGCTCTTTGCAATAAAGATTTAAAACAATCAAATTCACATAGCAAATAGGAACTGAAAGACATGCCTTGATCGTTGTTTACCAATAACAGTTTAACAGCTTACAGTTATCTGCACTTCACGTGCCCTTGAATCTCCTACTAGCAAGATGATGTTAACAAAGTTAGAAATTCTTCCTTTGATTCCCTCTAAAAGTTCTCTGTGTTTCTCCCTTTCTCTGTTCTTAGCTTATTAGGAGAATACGTGATATAACTCATGTACGCCAAGTAAAAAGACCAATAGTCTGCGTCAGTTAAAATAAGCCAAAGGCCACAAGGCCTTGTTTGGCTACACTTAGGTTAGGTTTCTAGTTTATTTTTATACTATATAGTTTCATTTGTCACACACTTAATTAATTTTAATATCTTACAATTACCATTATAATTATAATTTTCATTATAATCATACTTATGCTTAATAAATTATTATATACCTAATTTAATTATTAAATTAAATTAATTTTATTTCCTTAAATATTAAGGAATTTATTTAATTTAATTATTTTATTAAATTAAATCTTGAAACAATAAAATTACCATTCATTAATTTAGTTAACATACACACTTAACTAAATTATTGCACCATAATTTTATCAACTATTTATTTATCTCAATAAATTAATTAATTTAAATATTTATTTATTTCAATAAATATTTAAAATTAATTACAAAATTCATTTAATTTCTTCAATAGTTAACTTAACTATTAAACCTCACTTTCCCAATATATGAATATATATTTCTCTTCACACTAGATCACACATTTCAAAATATATAGCACGTATATATATACATACTCAAACTCAAAACATCTCATAATAAGAATTTTAATTATTAAATTCCTATTTTAATAACTTAATAAAAATTTGGGTTGTCACATCTTCCCCCCCTCCCCTTATAAGGATTCCGTCCTCGGAATCAACGAAACCTCCCTTACTCGGTTTTCACCAAATCTCTTTTCAAAATTTATCGTTGAATAACTTCAACACATTACCTTAATATAGGTTTTATAATTCCTACTCCCACCATTATTCATAATAAATTCTTGTTAGTTTTATTTCATAACCTTTACTTAGACTTAATTATATTTGAGTATTATATATTCTTTAACCCAATCATTTCCTTTTCTAAGGATCGTTATCATAAACACTCGGGATATTACATTCACCCATTCTTCTAAGAATTTCGTCCTCAAAATTTTATTTATTAATCTTCATTCATTCAATCTATCAAAATGGATTTTATGTTAATATTTTATTCATTCATTGGGTTCTAAAATCACTTCTTTCCACAAAGATCTTTCTACAATTATTAAACTTTTCTATTAAAAGTTTTACATTATTCTTTGATAAATCATCTCCTTCTCATTTAAAAATTTCTTTTCTCACCTATTCAACATATCCATCGTTCAGTGTCGCATTCTACGACTTACTTCTTTCTAAGGAATATCATCTTTACCACATTCGCCTTTTAGAATAGAAAGAATCTTCCACAATTGCTCAATAATTGGGAAGCAGTATGAATAACTCAAGAATTTTAAAAGATTCCAAATCGTGCTGAGGGGTCATAAGAGCTTGAACTATGTCCCTAGGTTATCAAGTATCTCAACTTGAACCTTTAACAGTCATAAGACTATACAGACCTTGAACTCTTCTCCAGGTTTAACAATGCATCACCACCATAAACCATCTTTAACGTAATGTTTAGCAATCACACGTATCGAAAACACTCTCTCTCGCAAGTTCTCTAGGTGATCACCTTTATCGCACCCTACGCCATGCACAACGATTATATCTTAACATCGTAATTGACTATATCGTTACTTTTTGAAACCATTGTCTCCGATAACATGTCCCCTTTTATAGGGTTGTCCACCTCAGCTTTTCAACATCTGAATCCGCACCAAAACAATTTTGTTTGGCATAACTTCTCAAGAAATGCTTGAATTTCATGAATATCTTTCAATATTCGTCTAGCTGAACCAAATAGCATAGACTTCTACAACAATTCGGACATCAATCAAAATATACATATACATACATATATATATATATATATATATATTCTCATATCTTAAAGAAATCTCAAAAATCTTTTTATGGCATCATGATTATGACGTTGTCATACTACATCTCACCATAGTGGGATGACGATCGTATAATCACATCCAACACCAGGTTCCATTGCATTGATGACTCCATCGTTTATCATATCACCCGATACATATAGTTAAAATATATTTTGAAAATTTTAAAATCATTTTTTTTATCTAGCCGAAACAACATCATAGATATGCGAATAATAGCACTGTTTAAAAAATTTCTTTGGTTCACTAGTGTGAACCAACATTTTTCAAAAATCAAAAGTATAACCATTGGCACGAAGTCAATAATTTTTAAAAATCTAGCAAAGCTAGAAGATTTGGAAAACCTATGTCTCCACTTTCTATACTGATCCATTGCTTAATAATTCTATCTATTCTCATAATTCTCATTTCTTCATTCATAACTTATCTATACCCCAGCATAGTTCATCAAACTTACCGCACATTGGAAATTCAGGAACTTGCCACAATAATATGAGTTTAAGAACTTATCCTAGTCAGACCACAATCGTCCATTCGCTGAGGGGTTCAAAACATACCATATTATTGTGAGTCACGATCTTAACATATGCATTAGTTTTAAGAACCGCACCTAATCCTAATAATATCTGACTAATCTTAATAGTTTCTAACTATCAAACATACACATGAGAAAAGAATCACCTTTTCACCACACATACATTGATAGTGCGACACCGACATTCAAATAATTATCAATGTGATAAACTGAGTGCAAGCACAAAACCCTCGCCCATACAAAGGTTTGTACAACTCAGCCATCACATGAGTCCTCAATTGAAATCCCACCTAACTTTATCTTACCCCTAACTTGCTCTTTGCTCGATAAGAATTCCTCGTATCCCATCATCTATAACTCCTCGTGAGTTATCTCGTACTATTTCATAGTACATCATCTTCATAGCATCAAGCTATAATTATTCAAACATTACAGACCATCTTTCCTTTATAACTTAAACAGATCACGTCGTGATCTTATTCTATAATCATCTCCCTTAAAAGTCTTTTCTTAACTCGTGATCGTTTTGTTTTACGATCCCCTTTCTTTCCTTTTCATCATTACGACATTCTTTGTTATCTTAAGTATTGGAGTTAGGAAACTCCCATTTTTTTATCACTTCAAGATTCTTCTTTGAATTTTCTTGTTTATAAAATAATTCTTCCTTTAAAAATTTCTAACTTCATTTAAATTGCTCAATATTTCATTTAAGTTCCACATTTTCATCATACGTATCAATTTCTATACTTGGTACACATCGAGTCTCTAACAATTTCAATATGGTACGCTGAGTGGTTTCCCACAAACAACCAATAAACTAGGTTTCGAGTTGCTAGTTCGTATATACCTCCGCTCTATGAAGGAATCATTTAGCCCAGATACCACACATCAACTATTAAAGAGTACAATTATACCATACTTAAATATAACTTTTTTTTATTCTTAACTTCTTTATCATTCTCTTCTTATAGACAGTGCCTATTTATTATCACCTTACCTCCTTATTATTGGAGTTGGGTAACTCCACATTCATATTCCTTATAACTCTGTAAGATTCTTCTTTGAATCCTTTCACGCATGTTTTAATCCCTTTTATATAAATTTCTTAAATTACTTCTTATTGTTCAAACTCTATTTGAGCTCATTCTTTCATTATCTTCACCTCTCTTCTCTAAGATTATAGCCTAAGGTACTCCTACCTAAGGTTTATAACCTACGGCTCTGATACCGACTATAACGACCCCAAAATTAATACAATATAATTCTCAACTTCGGTTATTAATAACACATCTACCTTCTAATTTTACATCCTTATTCGATGTTAAACTTTATATAATACGGAATAATTTAAACATTTATGTCTTCTTACTTTAATTCTCTGAATCAAAACCTTTATCATCTACATATCTTTGAATCAATCTTATTTTTATGATTCACTTTATCACTATTATTATATAAAACTTTACATTTCAATCCGATAACCTTTACATATCAGATAACTCTAACATTAGCTTTACAACTCAACATAAAACTATACATCATAAAACATTTAGTACATCTCATGAATCTTAATCATGCTATTAAGAAATAACAACTTTAGCTAAAATATTAATCTTCATGTATTATTTCTGAACCACGTCATTCAAGTAGCACATAGTGTTACCTTCAATCCTTAACCTACAAAAATGGTTATTTGTAAGGTTGAGCTCGACAGCCCAACAAAATTTAACAGTTTTCATGCATCACGTAACACATAATAACATGCTCAACATATATCTCATAAACATTGGACTAACATAACATACATGTTACAGTTCATATAACAAGTATAAAGATTGAGTTCCTTACTTAATCAGCATGCTTTACTCAATCAACATAGTCATAAGTTGACTTTAACAGTTCATACATTCAACATATATATAACACATCATGCTCTTTGCAATAAAGATTTAAAACAATCAAATTCACATAGCAAATAGGAACTGAAAGACATGCCTTGATCGTTGTTTACCAATAACAGTTTAACAGCTTACAGTTATCTGCACTTCACGTGCCCTTGAATCTCCTACTAGCAAGATGATGTTAACAAAGTTTAGAAATTCTTCCTTTGATTCCCTCTAAAAGTTCTCTGTGTTTCTCCCTTTCTCTGTTCTTAGCTTATTAGGAGAATATGTGATATAACTCACGTACGCCAGGTAAAAAGACCAATAGTCTGCGTCAGTTAAAATAAGCCAAAGGCCACAAGGCCTTGTTTGGCTACACTTAGGTTAGGTTTCTAGTTTATTTTTATACTATATAGTTTCATTTGTCACACACTTAATTAATTTTAATATCTTACAATTACCATTATAATTATAATTTTCATTATAATCATACTTATGCTTAATAAATTATTATATACCTAATTTAATTATTAAATTAAATTAATTTTATTTCCTTAAATATTAAGGAATTTATTTAATTTAATTATTTTATTAAATTAAATCTTCAAACAATAAAATTATCATTCATTAATTTAGTTAACATACACACTTAACTAAATTATTGCACCATAATTTTATCAACTATTTATTTATCTCAATAAATTAATTAATTAAAATATTTATTTAATTCAATAAATATTTAAAATTAATTACAAAATTCATTTAATTTCTTGAATAGTTAACTTAACTATTAAACCTCACTTTCCCAATATATGAATATATATTTCTCTTCACACCAGATCATACATTTCAAAATATATAGCACGTATATATATATACATACTTAAACTCAAAACATCTCATAATAAGAATTTTAATTATTAAATTCCTATTTTAATAACTTATAAAAATTTGGGTTGTCACGCTAGGGGTTGTACTTGTGACTAAATCACTTGTATAATTCGGAGGTTTGGAGAGAGAGAGAGAGTTGGTTGAGGTAAGTTAGCAAATGAACAAATTTTAGTAACTTTTCTCTCTCTTAATCTCTTATAATCCTTAGATGCAATGAATTTTGCTGGCATAACTGTCAATGAAAGGCTGATTTGCTAATATTTTAAGTCACAAAGAAAGTCAAAGTTGGTGAACAACTCCAAATATGGCAAGATTTGCAAGTTATATATTAAAGTAATGCAAAAAGGGTATTATGGACATTGAACATGCAATTTTAATGGCAATCTATACATTTGTTCAACCCTTAGGGTTTAACCCTTAGGTTTTACAACTTTAGTTTTTAAGATTTTCAAATTAGGGTTTTTAAAATAGAAAATTAAGATAACAAAAATATAATTATTGTTTCCTAATTATATTAAAGGTTATCGATCACATTAGGGCTTACTAATTAGGATTAGGGTTTCCTAATTAGGGCTTAGGGTTCTCGAATTTAAAATTAGGGTTTTTTGGCATTCGTTTAGGGTTCTTAACTGTATGTTAGTGTTTCCAAACCTAAGATTAAGGTTTCTAATCCCTTATTAGGGTTTACTAATTTTAAACCCTATCCGATCAATCATTGATCAATAACTCTATACAGTACAAACTTGTACTCATCAACACCATTATTAAAATTATATTTTCTCCCAAATCCCTATCCGAACTTAGGGTTAGGGTTTTAAATTCTCAATTAAGCACAACTCCACTCTTATTTCTCAGTCAATATACAATTTGACTAATTCTGAAAACTCGTATCACCGATACACAACACAATATTGATAATCAATATCAATATTAATTAAAATAACAAAAAATTATTCGTAAAATTCAGATTATTCAAAATCCCGGGTTATTACAGTCCATTAACCTTGAAGGGTTTGTTTAGGAACTTATCAAAAATTTCAATTGCACTGTGTAGAAATACAATCTTTACTATGAAAGGTCCTGACCACCTTTACTTGAGCTTTCCTGGGAAGAGTCTAAGTCTAGAATTGAATAGCAGTACTGCTTGCCCTGGCTCAAATGTCTTTTCCATTATTCTGCAATCATGCCACCTTTTCACTTTCTCTTTGTACAACTTGAAATTTTCGTAAGCCTACAATCGAAATTTATCTAACTCATTGAGTTGAAGAAGGCATTTCTCCCCTGCATTCTTCAAGTCAAAGTTCAGCTTCTTGATTACCCAATAGGCCTTATGTTCAAGCTCCATAGGAAGGTGAGAAGCCTTTCCATACACAACCTGAAATGGCGACATACCCAACGGTGTTTTGTAGGCAGTCCTATAAGCCCATACCGCATCATCCAGTTTCAGCGACCAATCTTTTCTCGTGGGTTTCACAATCGTTACCAATATTCTCTTTACCTCACGGTTTGACAGTTTTTCTTAGCCATTTGTTTGGGGGTGGTAAGCTATAACTATTCGATGATTCACCCCATATTTGGCCAATAAAGCTGTAAACTAGCGATTGCAGAAATGGATACCTTCATCACTAATGATCGCCCTAGGAGTCCCGAACCTCATGAAAATGTTCTTTTGGAGAAACCTCAGAACCACCCTAGCATCATTTATTGGTAGAGCTGCCACTTCCACCCATTTGGACACGTAATCAACTGGCAGAAGGATGTACAAGTTCCCACATAATGAAATAAAAGGCCCCATAAAGTCTATTCCCCAGACATCGAAGATCTCCACCTCAAGGATTGTATTCAAAGGCATTTCATTTCGCTTTGATATATTCCCTACCCTCTAACATCTATCATATCTCTGCCCAAAGCTATAAGCATCCTTGAAAAGAGTCGGCCACTAGAAACCTGCTTGCAAAACCTTGGTCGTTGTTCTTTCTCCCCCATAATGACCTCCATATACTGATGCGTGGCATTCCTGCAATATACTCTCCGTCTCGCTGTATGGAATGCACCTTCTAATCATTCGATCAGCACATTGCTTGAACACGTAAGGTTCATCCCAAATAAACCTTTTTACATCGTGGAGAAACTTCTTCTTTCGTTGCCCAGTCAATTCAGAGGGAATGATATTGCTCACTTGGAAGTTTGCATAATCTGTGAACCATGGCACTTCACCTTTCACCACAAACAATTGTTCATCTGGGAAGGACTCATTGATCATCACTTTGTCATTCACATCCCTTCCTGGATTCTCCAATCGAGATAAGTGGTTATCCACTTAGTTCTCAGTCCCTTTTCTGTCATTGATCTCTAAGTCAAATTCCTGTAGAAGAAGAATCCACCTGATAAGACGGGGTTTGGAATCTTTCTTGGCTATCAAGTATCAGATCGTTGCATGGTCTGTGTATACAATCACTCTAGTCCCAATCAAATAAGCACGAAACTTATCGGATGCGTACACCACTTCTAGAAGCTCCTTTTCTTTGGTAGTGTAGTTTAACCGGGCTTCAATAAGGGTCTTACTAGCATAATAGATGACATGAAAGACATTGTCCCTACGCTGGCCCAATACAACTCCCAGAAAAAAATTGCTTGCATCACACATTAGCTCAAATGGAAGATCCCAGTCCGATGCTGTAATCATAGGTGTCGTAGTCAACTTCTTTTTCAAATGTTCAAAAGCAGTCAGGCATTCCTCATCAAATATAACCTGGATGTCTTTTTCTAACAAACTGCAAAGTGGCTTGGTAATCTTTGAGAAGTCCTTTATAAACTAACGATAGAAGCCTGCATGCCTCAAAAAGCTACGGACGCCTTTTACAGAAGTAGGCGGAGACAAGTTCTTAATAGTTTCCAATTTAGCCCTGTCCATCTCTAATCCTTTCCTCGAAACTATATGTCCCAAAATAATACCTTCTTGTACCATAAAATGGCATTTTTCCCAATTCAGAACGAGATTTGTTTCAACACACCTTTTCAGCACCATTACCAAATTCTCCAAACATAGGTCAAAAGAGTCTCCAAAAACTGAGAAATTGTCCATGAAGACTTCAACATTATGCTCAACCATATAAGAGAAAATAGCCATCATTCACCTTTGGAATGTAGCCGGGGCATTGTACAAATTGAAAGACATCCTTCTAAAAGAAAATGTACCATACGGACAAGTGAAGGTAGTCTTTTTTTGGTCTTCTAGGGCTATCACTATTTGGTTGTATCATGAGTAATCGTCCAAAAGGTAGTAGTACTCATGTCCTGCTAGCCTATCCAATATTTGATCAATAAACAGGAGAGGAAAATGATCTTTCCTTATAGCCTTGTTTAGTCTGTGGTAGTCCATGCAGACCCTCTAACCCGTATTTGTCCTGGTAGGTATTAGCTCATTGTTCTCATTGGATACCACAGTCATACCCCCTTTCTTTGGCACGCACTGCACCGGGCTCACCTAAGAGCTGTCTGAAATAGGATAACTGATCCATGCTTCTAACCACTTCAAGATCTCCTTCTTAACTACTTCCTTCATGATAGGATTCAATTTTCGTTGTTGCTCTATTGATGGCTTACTATCATCTTTCAATAGTATTTTGTGCATATAGAATGAGGGGCTGATCCCTTTTATGTCTACTATAGTCCATCTAATTGCTTATTTAAACTCTCGCAGTACTCATAGCAATTTATCTTCCTGGCAAGATGTTAGTGCAACAACAATTATAACAGGCAACTTTGAAGGATTATATCATATATGATGAAGGATTATATGAATTAATATATGAGAAGAATAGGTAGACTATACGTTATAAGCCTTAAACCAATAGTAATGGACTTGTAGGATTTGTGTAGGAATTGGGCAAGCCCAAGTACAAACTTGTTAAGGCCCAAAGATATGAAATTCAAGCCCAACGTTAGGCCCAAAGTAATTAAAACATAAGCCCAAACCAAGAACCAAACCCGTGGATCGAATCGATGGGTCACCGGGTAAGAAAACCCATGGGGCAACCCATGTGGGTCCCCCATGGTGAGTCATGGCTGTCCAACCTGGTGACCAAGCAATAGATAAGTGTTATGGGGAGAAAGTCTTGAATAGTAAGGAGGTGGAAGAAAGGAGGTGGGATGGCATCTTAACCCTTATGCTCTCACTTTGTAATATCTATAAATAGAAGAGCTTGGTGGTTCATTTTGTGCCTTGTTCAAATTCCACCAACATCTAAGAGCAATTATATTGAGAGAGAAAAGTGAGAAACGTCTTGCTAATTCAAGAAGAAAATAAGAAGAACCAAGTTAAAGAACACCTAAGGTAATGAATCCCTAACCATTAATCTCCATCTCTTCAATTATAGTTTGATAGAGAAGTGAGTATTGGTGGAGCATATATGAAAAGAAGTGATAAGGATAGTTATTAGAAGACTTAAACCTTAATAAACCATGTTGTAAGTGAATCATAACCATAAAAGCTATGAACTAATGAAGAACATTGAAGGATTATCATTTTATTGTTGATGGACAAATTTAAAACCATCGTGTATAGTATTAGATGAAATATGTTTGGTTAGGATGATAGAATGATGGAATGAATCCATTTTGAACAGTGTCAAAATCTCAAGTAACGAAGTTACGACAAAATTTACGAGATTAGACGATAATCGTTGAAATCGTTAAATTCTCGGAATTAAAGTCAAAAGTCACCATTGAACTCAGAAACATTGTTTTTCGATGGAGAATAGTCTAAATTTGGATTTTTGAGTTGCGGACTCGAAAATGGTCAAATTTTGACTTAAAACAAAGAAACGAGATATGAATGTTCACGAACGTTTAATGAATTTATAATAAAGAACTTAATCGGTGAATTCCGTGCAAACGATTCAAAAATATAAGATTTTCTAATGAAATCATAAAACATGTGAAATGTGAGCTAACGGCTTTTGAACGAGCAAATTCGGACTTAAAATGAATAAGTTATGAGCCCAAAAAGTTTACAGAAGAAATAAACTATGAAATCTATCTGAGGCTCAGGGTCCATGCCGCAGTCATGACCTCAAGGGTGTAAAAGAGTCGGTGTCGCAGCGTGCGTGACTAACCCTCGAATCAATCGAGTGGCAAGTGTAACGCCAAGATATAGAGTAAAGGGTGGCATCGGCATCGCAGGCCAAGACACCGCACCATGCTACCGTTAAGTCACGTCGCAACGCGAGGTTTAGTAAGGAAAGTTGGCGCCGCAGTGCCATCACTAAGTAAGAGCTAGAGAAGAATAAACATGAATGTAAAGAATCTAGAAGTTGATTAATGGTGAGTTATTACCTTAATAAATTTAAAGTAAGCTCACTGAAGATGATTATAACCTTCGGAATTTCAACTATAGGTTGATGAAAGATTAGTTGAACATAAACACAAAGTAATACAATAATTTGTAACGAATGTTAACCAATCTATAGAATGATTAGATTGAGAAAAAGGGTAAGATACATTAGTGACCATACATGATTGTTTATGACCTAATGTGGTATGTTATTAGATTATGTATTGTAGAAACCTTAAAGATTAAAAGGAAAAGTGTATTAATTATAGAAAATGCTAAAAGAAAGTTTTTTAACCCTTGTCTATGTTCATTCTGGACAAGCGTTGTGATTCATATATCTTACGCATGGATTTATATATAATGAAGTCGAAGCCAATTCCTTCGGCTAGACTTATTGTGTTTTGTAGATTTCCTTATAATCTATCAAAATGTTATCGATATTGTTATCTTTTGCCAACTATTTTGGTATGGATTTCAAAGAAAGACTGAGTCTGAATAAACAAATATTTTGTCGTCATACGACAGGCACGTGAGGTTGAAAAAACTTAAACGTAGATACATTTAAAGAAATAGTGTTGTACAACATAGAGTACTATAGGCTGATCACCTAGACGTGCTCATAAGATATACTGGACTTACAGACTTGGTGTCGGGTCATCCTTTTCAAAGAAAGAATGAAATGCTCAAGGTCTTGGACCAAAATTTATGTTTAATGAACGTTGTTCATTGTGAAATATTTTAAAGAAAAGAGAAGTGCTATTTTGAATTTTCTATAGTACTTCATAACTACTACTTCATTTATTGAAGATATACGATTAATATGATTCAAGCCTATTACTTAAATGAGATTGTTATACTTGTTGAGCTAGTTATGCTCACTCTTACTTGAACTATAAGAATTTAGCTAAGACCGAATGGACTGAAGGATCTAATAAAGATAAAGGGAAGGCTAAGGCATACCAATAAGTTGTCTTTGTAATAGTATAGTTTGAACGTTTTAATTATTTGATATTATGACAAAGAACATATGTAATGGTTGTAAAGAACCTGGGAAAGGAAATATTGTTTTGGAATATATAAAAGACATATTCACTCTTTTGAAGTATTTCAATTGAATGTATGTGTGAACTGTAGCACCGTGTAGCACCATCTGTCAGGTTAGAAGTTACCTGGATTTGGGGGTGTCACAGGTTGGTATCAGAGCCGTAGGTTAAAAAACTTAAGGGGGGAAAAGAACCTTAAGCCATAACCTTAAGAAGAGTTAAAGAAGTAAAAGATGAATTTAACCCTAAAAATGCATTAAATGTTGTGAGATCTCGAATTTTATGAAATAAAAGATTCAATTTTTCTATTTTGGTAAATAGTTAAATTGATAAAAGTTTAAAGTTAAGGGTGATATGTGAAAAATTTTCAAAGTATGCAAGTTGTTATAAAATATTCATTTGGTCGAGGAATATTCTTTTTATCGGAGAATATCCGTAGGACGGCACAATCATTGGTGGACCCCACTACGGAAGTATTGTCGTAGTAAGAAAATGACAGAATTATCTTTTTATAAAAATAACAGCGAAAGTGTTACCATTAAAATTGTTGAACTGCTGGGTAGTAAAAGTACATTAATACGTGTGGTTGCATAGTAGCACGCGGTATTGATTATTGATACTTACGTGAGAAGTCACTCAGTTATACTCAATTATTGCTACAGTAATTGCTGCATCATATCTCTCATATTATTGATTCAATTATTGTCAAAGTATCATCTGCATAATACGATATATTATTAAATCAATAATTGAGACGGCAAAGTTAATTATATTATTATTTGCAATATTGACAATGTCTAGAAATTATGTCAATGAGAGGTTTGGTCACCTAATTGCGCGCCAATAAGGAGAAATCCTTATCGAAAAGCCCCCTCTTTCCTGGGAATGACCTGGTTGTTAAATATTGTGAATTATAATATTAATGATGAATAAGTTCGTGTTGATTAAAGATGAAATTGATAGTTCCATTGTGTTAGAATTATTAGTGTTAGTGAAAATCGACATTTATTTCGATAATAATTGATGTTTGGAGGTTATATTGACCAATCGGGTAATTAACCGGATAAATGAGCAATTAATTGCTATTGATTCACATGATTATAACTATTTGTTCACATGTGTGTACTATTGATTCACATTCATTTATTATTAGGTGAGTTGGTGCAAGATTGATAATACTTGCATGACTAAGTTAAAAATGGAGGTATAGATGGATGTACTATACTGTAATTCGTATTTTCACATGTCTAGAACTATTGATTCACATGATTTACTACTGATTCACATGATTTACTATTAAGGGAGATGGTGCAAGTTTGATAATACTTGTAGGACTAAATTAAAAATAAAGGAAAAGAGGAAGGTATTATACTGTAATATTTCGAGCCCCAAAATGTGCAATTATGGAAACTATATTTTCCTATAAATAGAAGCTCATTCCTTCATTATTTTTCACCAATTGACTAAGTCTCACAAGAGCAATTATTATAGAGAGAAATTATAGAGAGAAAAAAGAAGAGAAGTTTGCTACCTCACTATTCCAGTATCTAGTTTTCTTCTAAGGTAAGGGATATTATTATTATAGTAAGGGGTATTATTCTTTCGTATTCATGAAGAGAGTTATTTTATTTCAATACTCGTAAGGGTTGTTATTCCATTCTTTATTATTATGTTGGAATAATCTGTCTATGCGAAGTACCGCATACATAGTGAAATTCTTCGGTTATTCCATTCTTTATTATTCTATTGGAATAACCTGTCTGTGCGGTCTATCGCATGCCTGGTGAATTCTGTTGTTATTCCATTCTTTATTATTCTCATTGGAATATCTTATGCTGCGTATGTAATTACGCATGACCGGTTCCATTCTTTATTATTCTCGCTTGGAAAATCCTATCCGTGTGGATTACGCACGACTGGTTCCATTCTTTATTATTCTGGTTAGAATAACTCCGCTCTCATGCGGGCCTATCGCATGCATGGTGAATTCTTCCATTATTCCATTTTTATTATTCATTGGAATAACATGTCTATATATGGATTACCGCAGTATACGTGGTGAATGATCCTTCATATTCATTCTTTATTAAATTGTGGAAATGATCTGTCTACGTGGATTACCGCATGGCGGGTGAAAATCCATTTGCAGTTTCGTATATTCTATTATACTCGTATGAGATATCATTTCTTTTGTACTCATCATGGAATATCATTTTCTTTGGTATTTTTTTTACGAGTTATTATTCACCCGAGTACTATTCATGAGTTAATATTTACGGGTTACTATTCACCCAAATTACTATTCACCCGAATATTATTCACTTGGGTATTTGGGGTACTCTTTATGTCGGGGTACTATTCACGAGGTACTATTCCCGAAGTACTATTCATAGGATACTATTGCGGGGTACTATTTACCCGAAAAATATATTTCTTTTCTGTCCAAATTATTTTTGGTACATGAATATTATTCTTGAATTTTACTCCACAAAGCAGTATCATGTTGACAATTTAGATATTTTTAAACTCTGGATAAATTTAAAGTCTTTAATATTTATCCTTGATTTCGTTTGATTAATGCGTATATCATTGTCGTCATCATCATGCTTATATTATGATGAAAGTTATCTTTGGCTTACGTGCAAAGATGAACTGTTGATTATTAGTTTTACAATTGTATATCTTTGGCTTACGTGCAAAGATGGACTGTTGATTATTGGTTTTATAGTTGTATATCTTTAGCTTACGTGCAAAGATGAACTATTGATTGATGAGTATCTTTGGCTTATGTGCATAGATGAACTGTTTATTGGTATGATTATGACAAGGTATCATTCGGTATAATCATGACCCGTAATGTTATAGATGATGTGGTAAAAGTTCTCATTAGCCCGTAGTGCATTGATGGACGCTTATTGGTATGATTATAACCGTGGATTATTCTAGATAATCATGACCATCATTGATTACATAAATATCCTCGGTCGTAGTGTGTGGATGATTCGATGATGTGGATTATTTATTGTCGAGTCTTAGCGATAACATATTGATTATACACTTTTAATTCGTAAAAGATAGTAGATATCATGCTCTACTTGACTCTTCTAAAATACAGCTTGTATGTCTTTGGTCCAGAGTAAAAGATGAATTGTTAATGAATATCTTTGGCGTAGTGCAAAAGATGAATTTATTAGTATGATTATGAGCGGTGAATTGTGATTTGGTATAACCATGATTTTTTATGTTTCAGGTGAAGATAGGTGATGAAAATTATCTTCGTCCTGGGTGCGAAGAGGAATTTAGAATCACAATTATGATTATAAGTTATTCATATAATTGTGGACATGAATTGTTGATTGATGTTACAGGATAAAAATTATTGGTGGACTTTTAACATAGAGAGATAATAGACCTGATGGTCTATTTGTCTCTTCTAATGGATCGCTTTCGTTCGAATCTAACTATGGTTGAAAAGTTTTATCATCTACCATATGTTCTAAATCTCTGATTTATTACTGATGAAGGCTATTGATGATGTAAATTATCTTTAGTCATGATATTCTTTATCGGGCTAGTTATGCTCACCCTTTTTGCTTCACAATTCCTTTCGTGTAATAAGAGTGTAGGGTCAATTTGAAATGAAGGAGTAATCTGTGACGCCCCCAAATTTGGGGTATCTTCCAACCCTACATATACGGTGCTACACTACTTGTACTCATAACTATACAATCATTCCATTGAAATACAACATAATGAATGTAATTACTATCTTCTTATTACAATCAAAGTATAATCCTTCCCAGGTTCGTAAACCGATTACATCGTTTATTGTTCATAATTTATAATACATACAAACATACTAATCTATTACACGATGGTTAAGCATCCATCTTAGCCTTGCCCTTATTTCTCTTAGCATTCTCAGTACGTTCATCCTTAATTGCAATCATATAATTCACGCAAGAAGTGAGCATAACAAGCTCAACAAGTTTAACAAAGGATAACAATAATAACACATTCATGAATTATATAACAATTCATACATAACTGAATGAATAGTTATGAAGTATTATGAAACAATAATACTTTAACATTTCATAACATCAATTCCCAAAGTATAGAGTAGATTAGGAATTCGAACCCATTCGATAGACCATGAACAATGAGGTTTTCGTTTCATACTTGAAAAGGATATCACAGCACTAAGACTGTACATCCACATTACTTACGAACACTTCTAGGTGATCAGCCTATAGTACTCTATGTTGATCAACACTCATTCGTTAAACGTATTTACGTTTAAGTTTTGGCAAACTCGCGTGCCCATCGTATAATCGATGAAAAATGCTTTTGTTTGTTCATAGACAAACCTTACCTTCACATCCGTACCAATTACTTGGCATAGGATATCGTTAACATTTCTATATAGAAAGATATGAATATTAATCATTCTATATCTTACGAGTAGTCTAGCCAAGTTAAAACTGGCATCGACCCTTTCTTTAAAACCAGTCGTGCAATTCAGTACAATGAATCACATAAAACTTGACTAACTTGAAAGTTAGACAAGCGTTAAGAAAACTTGCCTTTCAGCATCTTCAAATAACTTAATCGACTGACCACAACCTTTACATAATCTACATGATATATTCACATAGCACACTATAATTAGCAATCAAACAATTACTCACATTGTTCCTACCAACTTCTTTCTCTTCTATGTCTTCGTTAACTTAATTTTATTAATAAAGTCAACTCGACTTATTACCCTTCGTCCCGGCTTATTAACCAACTTATGTTATTAACCGGACTCTATCATCATTGGTGAAGTACCAACGTTGTTTACCGACTAGGGTTCATTGATAACTTTTTATGTTCTTCATTCATAAGTTACTAACATGCCTTTAATTCCTAAGTTTCAATACCATATACCTTAGTATAGGTAGTATAGGAATAGTTTTAGTACACATATTAAGTGTATAAACTTTACTCTTATAGGTCTTTGAACAATTGCAGTTCAAACCTAAGTCATCTAACAAATACCACGCACTCGCACATGCCAAGCGTGACATCTCAATACAAGACTCATGGCAAAGGCATCAATCAAGATACCAGTCCCTGGTCCTCTTGATCAAGCACATGAGACTTCCTTATACCAGTGGCGCTATGGTGCCACTTTCCAAAGAGCTAATAACATCGTACAAAATGCCGGTATGCAAGGCAATTTAAGAACACTGTTTAGTACATGGCTGCATTCCCAAGACCGGATAATTTTCACAAATAAAAATTTTGGTGAGTTTCTCGGAGCCATAACTTCTTTGTTATAAGTCCGATTTGGTCCGTTCAAAAGCCTACACATCATAAATGACATACTCTACGCGTTCATATAAGAATTCGACACTTTTGAATTCGTTAACTCAAAATTCACTATTGAGTTCATTTTTTTAAGCATTCGTAAACGTTAATGAGCGTTCAATGCTCGTTTTCTTCGTTCTAAGTCAGAATCCGACGATTCTTGAACCCACGACTCTTAAATACCCTATCTCACGTGTTGACATTGAAAAACAACATTTTCAAATCTCACGACAACTTTCGACTACCAATCCGGAATTTCAACGTTTTCGACGTTTAACGTCTATTTTCGTGAAATTCGCCATAACTTCGTTACTAACGTTCTCTAAGCCAAATCACATGGAATACTCCATGGACTTCATATCTACATCCTAACCAAGCAAGATGCACATATTTACGTATTGATGGAGCTTAATTGTTCATCAACTATCAATGATTTTCATGATTTAAAACTATATCAATCCTTATGATTTCTATGATTCCATGACTTATAAAGATTGAATCTATATGAAGTTATCCTTATTCCCCCCATACTAGACATACACCACCCATTTATGATTCTCCATACTAAAAGAAAATCAAAAGAAATGGAACTAGCAATAAGGAATATTACCTTAAGAACTCTTTGGTATTCCTGACAAACTCTAAAACCAAGCTTCAAAGTGTATGATTTGGTTGAGTCTAGCTCTTTCTCTCTCTCTCAAAATATAGGTTGGAAATTTGAAAAACTCTCAAAAGACCAATCCTAGCTTTCTATTTATAGGAAAATGAAATGGAGGGCAATTTGGTCATTACACCATCACCTCCTTACTATTCCACACTTTGTCACCAAGTAAAATACTTGGTGACCAAGATAATTGCTTGCCTTGCACCCCAAGTGGCCGGCCCACCATGCCCATGGGTCATTCCCATGGGTTTTACCCATTCGGTGACCCACCGGTTCGATCCACGATTTGGTTTTCTTGCATTGGGCTTAATCAATCTAATATGGGGCTTTGACTTGGGCTTAACCAATTAACTCCTTAGGCTTACCTATACAATTGATTGGACTTGGCATAATCCAACACAATTGAATTTAAATTAAGTCTTAATTTAATTCCATAATACCACTCGTATTCTATACGTATAACTCACGTATTCTTTCCATATAATACTCGTACGATAATCGTATTGTATTTCGTATTAACTCATCGTATTATATATAGATACTAAATAGTATCATATTAGTATAACACATGCTTTAACAATAACGCAATTCCTTCTACGCGTTTCATTTCCTTCTCGGAAATCAATCTAGTCAACCCTTAGGTTTTAAGTTCGCAGGCGAAAACTTCGTTTGCCATAAATGAAATATTATTAAATATTTCATCCTATCTCGATATTTTATCATTACGCGTTTCTCAGAATTTCAAAATAATTCCCCGAGTAGAAACGGATGAATATTGTTTTTACGAGAATTTCTCGAAAAATATTTATTTTCATCTTGGAAATTCTAAACAATTAATTATAGCACGTAGCCAGATTACTAACCATATAAGCACATCCTAGGTCATAGAACGACCTTCACATAGCTTACTCACAAAATAAATCAATTAAATTCATTTAATTCACATAATCAAATAAAAATTTAATTATCATTAAAATCCAATTTTCTCGGGCGTTACATTCTCTCCCCCTTATAAGGATTCTGTCCCCAAAATTTAGCTTATAATTACATGAACAAATGAGGAAAATCTTCCTTTATTTTACTCTCGAGTTCCCACATTGCTTCTTCAGCATTGTGGTTTTTCCATAACACCTTCTCTGAAGGTATTACCTTATTTCTTAAAACTTGTTCCTTCCTATCAATAATTTGAAATGGAAGATCCTCATATGATAAATTTTTCTCTATCTGGATAGATTCATACTCTATTACATGTTTATAGTCTGGTTTACAAGGACGCAACACAGACACATGAAACACATTATGAATGCGTTCCATTTCTGGAGGTAAGGCTACTTCATAAGCTACCTCTCCTACCCTTCTTAAAATCTCAGAAGGTCCTACAAACCTTGGACTTAATTTCCCTTTCTTTCCAAAACGTATCTTCCCCTTCTAAGGCCATACTTTCAGAAAGACAAAAGATCCTACATCAAATTCTCTCTTTTCTCTGTGAGGATTTGCATACTTCATTCGCCTATCTTGAGCTGCAACTAATCGAGCACGTATTATTTTCACCATATCCGCCGTTTGCTATACCATCTCAAGTCCCAACATCCGACGTTCACCCACCTCATCCCAACATAATGGAATTCGGCACTTCCTTCCATACAACGCTTCGTAAGGCGGCATGCCTATACTAGTGTGAAAACTATTGTTGTACGAGAATTCCACCAACGGTAGATACTCGTCCCAACTCCCTTTGAAATCCATAACGCAAGATCTTAACATATCTTCAAGCGTTTGAATTGTCCATTCACTCTGACCATCCGTCTGAGGATGATACGCCGTACTCAATCTTAAATGTGTTCCCATTTGCTCTTGCACACTACACCAAAAATGGCCTATAGCGAAGGAAATTTTGTGAAGGAACTTATTCCTTCACATGAGGAGTTGTTTAGCGAAGGAACAGTGAAGGAAAAAAGTATAGTGACAATATAGTTATTAGCGAAAGAAACATCATTCACAATTTATATTTTTTTCCTCGCAAAATTGGGGCGATAGAAAGATTTTTGGAGCCAATTTATGATGAAAATTTACGAGTAAAAAATCTATTTAGTGAAGGAATTATTACTCACTATATATCATTATTCAGAAGTTTTTTGTGAGGGGTAAAATTGGTCGCTATCTTGTTCTAAATAATTTTTTTTGAATTAATTGTGGTGAATATAAATACCTTAAATTTTTTATAATAGTAAATTTAATTTTAATAACACTTTTTAAGTAACTTACAATATCAACTATTTATTTTAATAAACTATAAAGTAAATAACTTTACACTATGTTAAACTTTAAAATTTCTCCATAAAAGTTTATTTTTATGATCATAATTAAATAAAGTTAAAGTTAAATAAAAAATTAAATTAAATAATCCAAAAGACTTTAAATTTTATTTGAAGTATATAATATTAATCTAAAAAAATCTTTTGGAGTTTAATTTAAAGTAACTTTATTTTTTGGTATTGTATTTAACATTCACTTAAATAACAATTTGGGAGGGACACCGTGCGTCACAGTGCGCGACTCAAGCAAAATTGAAATAAGTCAGGCAATTAGCGATCAACACAGTGCGTGACTCGTGAGAAAGGGAAGCAACTCAAGCAAGCGAGATAGGGTCGAAGCAAGCTAGCCAGATCAAGGGTTTCGTAATCAATCCTTAGCCAAAATTGAAGATTCAACAAGATAGATGCTAGCTAGGTCTCTACCACACCAGTACAAAGTAGTAAATAGACAACACTTAAACTACAACGTTTTTATAAAAAACGTTGTGGTATTTTTTTTCACAACGTTTTTTAACAAAACGTTGTAGATACATATGAAAAAACGTTATCTATTTAAAAGGGCATTTTTTCGGTTTTAAATAGATAACGTTTTTTTAAAAAAAAAAACGTTGTATAGGTCAAAAACACAGAGGTCAAAAAAAATCTTGCGGAATGAAAACTTAAATTAAAAAGCCTAAATTGTTAGAGAGAAACATATACTACCTCTGTCCCATAATAAGTGATTTTTTAGCTTAAATTACACATACCAATACACAAGTTAAAATGACAAAAATACTCTTAATATATTTTTTTTGAAGTTGATGAGTTAATGAGTGTCATTTAATTATAGTGATTGCAAGAGGCAATAAATACCATTGGATGCATAAATGCATATATGAAAAAATATTATAAAAATTATATTTGAATTCTAACACATCACTTATTTTGAAAAAAAATATTAAGCCTAAAAAATCAGTTATTGTGGGATCGGAGGCAGTACTTCTTTCTTTGCGGCTCTATTCCTGAACATGCTACACGAAAACTAGGGTTTATTAACTCGACTCTCTCCTGTTCAAATGGCCAAAACCATAGGGTCGGTCGTCAACCAGTTCAAAGGGAAGAAGCGTCGATAGTGGCTCCCAAGGTGGCCAAAACCTGTTATGTGCCGAGCTGAAACAATGTCAGAAGCAAGAAGGTTGCGTATAGGTTACGCTCTCGAGCCGAAGAAAGTCCATAACTTCATAACTCAATCTCTTGTAAGTCATACCCAAAATCAAGGTACCGACCTCTTTCGAATGAATTCTCCTCCCAAAACCCTAGCGTCGTCATAATCGATTCACCCGTTTCGATCGAAAGGCTTCGCAGCCGAATATCACTGCGGCGGTGTTACGGCTGATGGAAATAATCAACTACGAGTTTGGTGTCTAGGGTATCAGTCATCTCTACTCTGGACCTGTTTGGAGTCGCTTAAAGGTAATTAGTCATAACTGAGGTAATTTGAGTACTACTTGATGGTTCATATTAATGATGAATTACTCATTTTTTCCTTGAAAAACTTAATAGACTTGCACTTTTATATATATTGAAGCTGGGTGTTCATCAGTTTTTTATATTTAGCTATTGATAATCCTGACCTATGATGATAATCTGATTGGGGCAAAAAATCATCCTGCGATTTCATTCTGAAATCGAATTCGGCTGGAGAAGGAGAAAAAGGAATTGAGCAGAAATCAATTGCCACCTCTAAGCTATTAAGGTACTTTTTCTATTCTCTTTCCAGTCCATTTTCGTGTCACCTGTGCTCTGTTATGGCCGAATGCCTAGAATAGACATAAGGGACAGTTGTGCTAATTGTTATGCTATGTGTACTGTTGTGATTTGGAACTGTAATGTAGCACATTATGTTTGTTATTATTTAAGCCATAAGGCTGGGATCACTAAGCTAAGATTTGTGTATTAGGTGTAAGTATATATAAACTGCACTTTATGTGTTTGATAAAATGATTGTGAGAAATTGTTGATATCAACTGTCTTAAAAAGGGAGTGCAGTCAAGCCTAATTCTATATCAATATTATATATTGAAATCCTAAAGATACAAAGGTGCTAAGAGGGCAGTTTTTGCATGAACATAAGATGTTATAACTGATTGTATACCAGTCCATATATGAACTAAGCATTTAACTATGACTGAGCCACTGTTTTAAGGATTTTGTATGCCGACTAGAGTTTTTGATAATGACTGAATTAGTATAAACTATTCCATGTCATCCAATCAAACACTATGCATATTAAATGCTATATAAAAAGAGATAGTATAAGCTTCTATGTTGCACACTTATGCTATCTTTGTAAACATGATTAGTAAACCATGTTTGTTTTTGGAATTTAAGTCCTAAAGAGGTATGATACCTGATATATACGGTAAGAAAGGTGGACTTTCTTCTTATTGAATCAAAGCATAGTAGTCTCTACTATATCTTTTGTCGGCTTCTTAGGGACATTTGGCCCTTTCTTCCCTCTTCTGGTTTTGGGGGGAGTTTGGCCCTTTCTACAATCATAATGTGTTTATTTTTTTGTATGCTCTTGGGAGATAGAGGGGGTTTCTTATTTCTCATGCCTGTTGTATGCTTGTATGTAACACTTTTCTTCTGGTTTTGTGGGGAGTTTGGTCTCGGATCCTAGTTCCTTTTTTCCTTTCTTCTTTTCCCCCCCTTCATGCATGTTGTATATATTGTATGTAGTGACTGTTGTATATATTGTATGTAACACCTGGTCGTATATTTTTTTCTCTCTTCTTATTTTGTTTTACTTTTCAGGTCAAGAATTTAATTAGTCAGTTTCTTATATCATGGATTACTGTCTTACTGGCATTTTAGACAACTGTAATGATACTTCTTGTGTGCATCAAAGTCTTCCCCTGTATGTTTATTTAGATGAATGTAACAGGCTCTCAGCATTTTAATAACTACATGGCTTAGGTTTTGTTTGGCTGCATCATGTTAAACATATTGTGTTTTTATGTAATTAGATTCTGTATGACATTGAGTTTTTGAACATATTTTCGCTAATACCTTCAATAAAACACATTTAATATTTTTCTTTCTGTGAAGTAGTTTTCGTTTTTTTTTTATATAAAAAAATAAGCCTACAGTATTTTGTAAATTATTTTAATTTATTTTATCAATACTAAACTTCAGTAACTAAATTATTGATTGAATTGATAGTGGAAAATGGATAACTTATTTTAATATATATTGGAAAATGGATAACTTATTTAAATATAGTGGAAAAAGGATAACTTTCTTTTGTCTCTTCTTAATTTATCTCTAACGGTCAGTTTGTTTTTGTCCTGTCAACATTAATTGCTTTATTTACCATGTAAGGAGATCTGAGGTTAGGATCAGTGGAGTTCATTTTTTGCATGGTGGAGGTATTGTCATCGGATTCCGGTAGATTTGGTCGATTATCCAATCATACACTATGCATATTATGCGTTGCTTTACTAACTGTTGTAGTATTTAATTGACTGTTATGCTATTGTGATATTATTATGTACTGAATTTAAGTAGAGGAGATAGGATGGGCTGAGGAGTAATAAGGAGGACAAAATTGGCTTTCTTACATAAGCAAATATCTATGACATAAGTAATTCTAAACTGTGCACATTAGTAGTTTGATAAAAGTCCTTAAAGGACTGTTTTGCTTAACTGTTGGTTAATTGATAGAAATTAAAGCTTGGGCTAGATACTTACACCACATATAATGACAATTAGAAAGTTTAAACTTACTAGACTACAAGGAGATGCAATTTCAAGACAAAACCATGGCTTGAATTCATTGTGTCAAGCTATTTTACCCACTGTTTTGGGCAGTGTCTTGGAACTAAAATGAAGGTTTTATTTATTCAAAATTACCCCTATATGCAATGTATTGTGTAAACTAAAAGTGGGTATGAACAAACCATGATTCAAAGGTCACTAGACTTGCATCATGATCAAGTCATAAAGGAGCTGGGGACTGCAGAAGCTGCCGCAGGCAGCTGCAGCCAGCGCCTAGCGTGGTGCTGCGCTATGCTTCAGAGCTAGGCAGTCAATATATCCTATAAACTGTGTTTTTGGGCTGCAGTGGTAGACTATCTTAGGGGATGGAAATACCAACAATGAGTTACGACTAGACTACCCAAGGAGAAGCCAAAGATGTCATGGAATAAAGATCACAGCTGCTGCCCACGGCAGTAGCAACAGCTGTGTATAGCCTTAATTAGGGGCTTCCCTTGATGCTCGGGTTTAGTACAGTTAGACTTCTAAATCTGCCCAGGTAGTGCTTCTCTGAAATAAAGGTATATACTAGTTATGTAATACCCAACATTTAGCACAAAGGAGTCAAGAAGGAGGGAAATACCTGCTGCTAATATAGCAGCGGCATGAGACAGCAGCAGCAGTTATGTTGTGCACAATATAGGGTACTTAGGTTGATCCCCTAAAGTACGAGTCTAGGATATAACAGCTTTTATAACTGTTTTTATTCATGGATTGCAGTATTATTACTGTAAATTCTAGTACAGAGTTCATTGGTCACTTGACCTTACAACATGCTAAAGTCTGATTTTTTATACTCAACACTCTTAAAGAATTATATTGTTCAATATCTATTGCATTGTAACCTCTTTGATATAAATATTTCTGTTCCATTATATTTAACTGCTTATTTCCTTGCTGAGCAAATTGTTGCTCACCCTTGCGTTAAATATAATGTTTTCAGTTAAAACTGAGGTTGCTGGTACATCTAGAAAAGACAAAAGAAAAGGCAAAGTTGATGAGTAGTCAATTATTAAGCGCCTGTGCTTAAGTGAACTTAAGAAATGAATGTAATAAATACTGTTAGTACTATGTCGTGTAATAAGATTTGGTTTGTATTATATGTAAAGGTCTATAGAACCTGGGATTTAAGTACAATGTTTATGTAATATAAGACAGTTTTCTTTTAGTATAAACAGGTATTCTTGTATCGTGAACACCAAATTCGAGTTAAAGATAACCCGGATTTGGGGGCGTCACAATAGATATTAATGAACATATAACTAAATTGGTAGAGAAGAAAGTTTACCAACTTCCTTCAAACATTTACCAACTATGGTTCACTTGAGGTATTTATTAATAATTATATTTTTATCTTTGTCCTTCATTATTCTCTCTTTATATATTAATTTAAGTTCACCAGGTTTATTTTGTCTTATTCCTCATCTTGTTGAAATTGAATTTTGGTGTTTCTTTTGCAGGAGGAACTTTAAATGTCCAACCTTGATTTTCTTAAAGAAAATGATGATGAAGTGGATCTAACATGATGTACACTTCATTCTTTCTAGCTCGTAATTTTTTTAGTTTTCTTATGTTAGTAAGTATTGTAAGTAATATGATCCTTGGAAGATCAAGATACAATAACAAATTGTGTACTTATTGTGACTTGAGCATTATCTATTTATATATGGAGTATTAGTTTTAATTTTTGTCTCTTTATGCAGTTTATCAATTAGTTTGAAACAAGTATATATGACATGATTTATATTAACTTGAAATATTAAATTTAATATTTATTATAGCATTTAATAATAATAATAATAATAATAATAATAATAATAATAATATATGAAATCAATGATTTGAAAATTAATTATAATTTGCAATGAATTTTGATTATTTATCAATTAATTTTTTTACAAATTTATAATTTGTGAAGGATTTTACTTGAGAAATGAATTTTAATGAAGGATTATTTTCCTCACTAAATCTTTTCTAGTTAATTAGTTAGTCATCAATGAAGGATTATTTCCTTCACTAATTTGAAGATACATTCTCAATTTATAATTAGTGAAGGAAAATTTTCTCTCATTAAATAAATTTGTTCTTCACAATATATTATTTGTGAGGGAATAAAGTTATTCACTAATTTTAAATAGTCCTTCTTAAAATATTATTTGTGAAAGAAACCAATCTTTCACTAAATAACAATATTCCATTACTAAATACAATTTGTGAAGGAATAAGTTATTCACAATATATTCTTCACAAAAAATATTTAGTTACTACTTAGCGAAGGATACCCAATTGCGAGGAGGTCTAATGCGAGCACTCGTGTGAAGGAAATATTTTTTCGCAATAAATCACTTGTGAGAGATATAGGGTCTCTAGTAAAGGATTTGTCCTTCACTAGAGGCCATTTTCGGTGTAGTGGCAAACTCCTCCAAAAGTTCGATGTGAATTGTGGATCACGATTTGACACAATCGAAACAGGTACTCCATGTCTGAAAATAATTTTCTTGACATACAACTTAGCTAACTGATCTAGGTTATACCTAATTCCTATTAGTAGAAAATGAGCCGATTTCGTCAATCGATCCACTATCACTCAAATAGCATCGTATCCTTTCCTTGTTGTTGGAAGTCCCACCACAAAATCCATTGTGATGTGCTCCCATTTTCACTCTGAAATTTCTAACGGTTGTAACAACCCGCTAGGTCTTTGGTGTTCAGCCTTAACTTTTTGACAAGTTAAGCACCTACTAACGTATTCTGCTATCTCCCTTTTCATGTTCGGCCACTAAAAGTTCTGACGAAGGTCTTGATACATCTTCGTACTACCGGATGTATCGAGTACCTCGAACTATGAGCCTCCATCATTATTTCCTCCTTTAATTCGGAATCATTTGGAACCCAAATTCTTCCTTCAAAACAAAATAATCCCTTCTTATCGAGATTATACTTAGTCTTTTCTTCATCTTCTATCCTCTTCTTCATTTGCTCGCATTCCTCGTTACTCAATTGTACTCTCCTAACCCGTTCCACTATGGTCAGTTGGGTTTCCATGAAAAATAATATTTCCACCGCTTCCTCCGGTAACTTATCTTCTAACTCCATTTTGGCCATCGTTGTTATCAACTCATTCTGAGTTGTTAACATTGACAGTTTTTCTCTACCCTTCCTACTTAGCGCATCGGCTACTACATTTGCTTTTCCCGGATGATATAAAATATCACAGTCATAATCTTTTATTAACTCTAACCACCTTCTCTGTCTCATGTTCAACTCCTTCTGTGTGAAGATATATTTCAGACTTTTGTGGTCCGTGTATATCTCACACTTCTCACCATATAGATAATGCCTCCATATCTTCAAGGCAAAAACTCCGCTGCCAATTCCAGATCATGAGTAGGATATGCCTTCTCATAATCCTTTAATTGACGTGACGCATACGCAATGACTTTGCCATGCTGCATGAGCATGCAACCCAGTCCTTTATGTGAAGCATCGCTATATAATACAAAGTTCCATATATCGTCTCGTAAGGACAATACAGGCGCCTCACTTAACCTCATTTTCAACTCCTGAAAACTGTTCTCACATTTTTCAGTCCACACATACTTCACCAACTTTCTTGTCAGATTTGTTAACGGAGTTGCTATTTTAGAAAAGTCCGGAATGAACCTTCTATAGATCCTCGCTAACCCCGTAAAAACTCCGAACCTCGCCATGCTTTTTGGTTGCTCCCACTCATTTATCGCTTCTACTTTTGCTAGATCTACTAAAATGCCATCTTTATCAATAACATGTCCTAGAAATCAGACTTCATCGCTTTCAAAATTCACACTTTGTGAATTTCGCATACAACTTTTCATTCCTTAGTGTTTTCAACACTATCTTTAAATGTTCTGCATGATCTTCTGGCGTCTTTGAATAGACTAGAATATCATCAATGAACACTACGACGAACTTGTCCAAATACTGTTTGAACACTCTGTTCATCATATCCATAAATGCGGCTGGCGCATTAGTTAACCCAAACGACATCACCAGAAACTCGTAATGACCATAACGAGTTCTGAACGCCGTTTTAGGTACATCCTCCTTCCTCACCTTAAACTGATGATACCCCGTGCGCAAATCTATCTTAGAAAAATACTTTTCCCCTTTCAACTGATCAAATAGATCATCGATCTTGGGCAACGGGTATTTATTCTTAATCGTTAACTTGTTCAACTCTCGATAGTCGATACAAAGTCTTAACGACCCATCCTTTTCTTTACAAACAACATCGGTGCTCCCCAAGGAGACACACTCAGTTGAATGTACTTTCTGTCTAATAGTTCTTGTAATTGAACCATTAACTCCTTCATCTCAACTGGTGCCATCTGATATGGTGCCCTTGAAACTGGTGCCATACCCGGTAACATATCAATTACAAACTCAACCTCCTTATCCTAAGTGGAATACCCTTGTATTCCTCCTAAACACATCCGCATGAACTCTCAGACTATAGGTATCTCGGTCCAAGGATGTTCCCACTCTTTGGATATCCACAACATGGCACAGATAACCTACACACCCTTTTCTCAACATCTTCCTAGCTTGTGTCATCGACAGACAACAAGAGCGTCTTGGTGATTTACTACCAAAGAACACTATCTTGGTTTTCTTAAAAAGCCAAAGGTTTACACTTTTCCTATGGTAATCTATAATCGCCTTATGGTTAGTCAACCAATCCATACCAAGAATTACATCTAATTCTTCTAACCTTATCGGTACCAAATCTACCGATAACTTATTCCCTCTAATATCTACCCAATAATCCTTATGAATATGTTCAATGGGGATTATTTCTTCGTTTGCTACCTTAACTGTAAGACCCCGAAATTTTTTTAAATAAAAAGGAATTTCCTTTATTTATTATTTTGAAATAGTAAGGGTTGATTTGATTAATGTGGATAGTTAAGGGTTAAATACGCAAATATTTCAAAATAAACAAGTGGTTATAAAATATTCATTTTTGTCGGGGAATATTCGTTTGGTCGTGGAATATTCAGATCGCTTGGGAATATTCGTATGCGACGGCCAGCAACCATGTGTGGGCCCCATAACGGAAAAGCGATTGGATGAAGAAAACGACAAATATAAGTTGGTTAAAAATAACGGCGTAGTTGTTACCAAGTTAAGACCGTTGAATACCCTGGTTAAAATACGAGAATACGCTGTGGTCGCACAAAGAGCAGACACCAGATCGCATGCATTGTTGAATTATTGATCCTTACGTAAGAAGGCACTACTCAATAATTTTCACAAGAGTTACTTGCTCAATATTTTATTTTATTGATTCAATAATTGTCGCGTTGATATTTTATATTATTGTTGTTCAATAATTGTCACCGCATTATTATCTCCATTATCGATCAATAATTCATATTATTTGAATAATATTATTAGATAGCATTATTGGCAATGTCTAGAAAGTTCATCAAGGAGAGGTTTGGTCACCTAATCAAGCCCAAGAAGGAGAAATCCTTATCTGAAAGCCCCTTTCCTCGGAACTACCGGTCATTATAATTGTGATTCTCAGAATATTATTTGTGAATAATTAATTATTGATTCATATGATAAAGAAATATTTATTTTATGTGGATATAAATGATGGATTTATTTATGTGGTTATAAATGAAGAAATTATTGTTGAGGTGTTTTATCAAGATTTTTATCGTGATCGAGGTATTAAAAAATTAAATCGTGGGTTTTGAGATATATTATGGGGTTATAATTTTTAATCCGACCGCTGGATTGTGGTAATTTTTGGGTATGTTATACATACATAAGTTGAGTATATGTCCACAAATTTTGAACCGTTAAAAATGCACGAATGATTTGTTATGAATTTTAAGAGGTGTCCATTCGGAAATTAGGGTTATAATTGATTTTGGTGGAAAATTCTAGAATTGAGTGGGCCCCACTTGTGGTTGGTGAAGAAATGTGCTGAATTTTATTTCAAATGTGGTGGTGGCAATAGTAGCAGTAAAGCCATCGTGTAGCAGTCGAAGTCCGCTTTCTACGGCTAACATTTTCCTATAAATAGAGGGCTAAGTTAGAATTGAAAATCACACCGTAAACAAAGTTTTCTCTTTCTCTCTATATTATTGAGCGATTTTGTGAGTATTTAGATACTTTGAGAGTTGTTGTCAAAGATAAGTTTCATTCAAAGATCACTTCCGACCTTTCCTTCCGGCATCGATTCTTTGAGGTAAGGGATGTTATTTTCTTCTCAAATGATATTATTTCTTCAATATCATTATCTTTCAAATATCGTTGGAACTTTTATCAAATTTGGAACTTTTTTACGTCTGGGTTACTATTCATGAGTTACTATTCACGAGTTACTATTCATGAGTTACTATTCACGAGTTACTATTCACGAAGTACTATTCATGAAGCGTGAAAATGTTTTTTTGGAATTTCTATCTTTTGTGTTTGAGTTACTTATTCACGATACTGACTATTCACGATACTAAGACTATTCATCAAAAATAAAATTTCTTCTTTTCGTCTAAAATATATATTCGGATACTAGCTTTTGATCAGATCCATGTTTTGATCATTCTTGAATTTTACACCACTACGATTATTTTGAGGTATTTTTGAACATGGATAAAACAAAGTACGAAATCCTTAATCCTTAATCCTTGTCATTTTGTTTCACCGGATTCGCTTTTTTAAAAATATTTTTCATCATCCTCGCCTTAAATGATGATATTATTGAATATCTTTGGCCCGAAGTGCAAAGATGAATGATTTCTCAAGAATATCTTTGGCTCAGAGTGCAAAAAGATGAACAGTGTTTAAATGAATACGACTTAATGATGAATATCTTTGGCCTGTAGTGCAAAGATGAACAGTGTTTAAATGAATACGACCGATCGATGAATATCTTTGGCTCAGAGTGCAAAGATGAACAGTGTTTTTTAATGACATACGACCGATCGATGAATATCTTTGGCCTTTAGTGCAAAGATGAACAAAAGTGAGATGAAATACGACTGATTGATGAATATCTTTGGCTCAGAAGTAAAAAGATGAATATTTGATTTGAGATGAATATTGATTGATGTTACAGGATAAAATATTGATGATGGATCGTTAAATTCATAGATTATAGTAGATTTCATTCTCTACGTAACTCTTCTATTAATTATTATTTCACTCGCGAATATTGATCCGAAACTTGTTGTCTATCAGTATTCTATTAAATTTTTCCTCGTTGAGACTAACGATAATTTGTTGTATATTATCTTAGTCATAATATTCTTTACTTGAGCTAGTTAAGCTCACCCTTTTCCTTTTGTTCCATTCTTCTCGTGAGGCGAGAATATAAATGAGTACGAAGCCTGGGGTATGGAATGAAGGTTTTAGAAAGGATTGTTTAGTAGTCCTCACCATTTTGTAAAATAATGTATCAATAAATGTGATGAGGATTTATTTGAGTATAAATATTGTCTAGAAGATAATATTTGTATTTAAACTCACAGCTTTTACCGTTGTAATAATAAAGTTGTAGTTGTTTCGTACTCATGTATCGACAACTCGTAATGGGTGATGTATACCTATTTTTGGGGCGCCACAGCTTGGTATCGTAGCTTAGGATATGATCTCCAAGTGAGATCGGGAAATAGAACTAGGAGGGAGAGACGAGTAAATCCTTCGCTAAGTGTCCTACCTAAGCTTATTTGTTAGTTGGTCAAGATATAGGGATATTATGTGATATATTGATTTCCTTAATTAACCCTTGTTTTATGACAAAGATTTGAGAATGTCGACCGAGAATATTAACAAAGGGAGTAAATGAGACCGTGGAGATGCTCAGACTTACCAACGAGGAGAACGTGCAACAGTCGGCAATGTTCCTCCCGTGAACAACACCACCGAGCGATGATGAACGAGGATATGTTTAGAAGCTTGCAGCTCATGCAAAATCGCATTTAGGAGACCCGTGTTCAAAATACACAGAGGAAATGATAGCAATTCACTTGGGTTGTCACAAATGCAAGCGCTTCAAAGAGTCAGGACCACCAGAATTTAAGGGAAAGCCAGATCCGATCATGGCGGAAACACGGGTCAAAACAAATTACCAAGATATTCGATGTCTTGGGATGCACGGAGAAACAGAAGGTTCCATTCGCCACCTTTATGTTCCGTGGCGAGGCGCAGACCATCGGTGGGAGTCTCGTGAAGCGCACTCCATCCACCGCACTCAAGATGTCTTGGGAGACGCTTTCAGAGACTATTTAATGACAAATACTTTCCTCGAAAGTGTTCGCTATATGAAGGAAGTGGAGTTCATCGATTAGAGCAAAACAACACGACGTGTGTCTCAAAGACGAGGCAAAGTTTGCAGAGTTATCCGTGTTTGCACCTCATTTGGTGGAGAATGAGGAACGATGACGCGGATGTTTCTTAGAGGTTTGAAACCCTAAGATACGCCAAGATCTCATTTCTCATAAACTTTCTCTTTATTTAGATGTTGTAAATGTGGCTCAATTATTAGAGCGAGATAACGAGTACGGCCAACCGAGGGACCATAACCGTGGATCGTACTGTAGATAGCAATCAATGTAATAATGATAACTCATGGAGAAAGAAACAGACGGACAGAAATGGTAACCACTGGTGGTAATCATGGTCATGAAAATGTAAGAAGCGAGTCAGAGGAGATTTTAAAAGAGGAGATTTAATAACGACTATGTGAAGACGACAATGCCAAAAGAATCGGTTCTAAGGGAGGAGAACGACCACCGGTCCATATATGCTACAAATGCGAAAAGAGGGACATATCACCAAACCGCCCACAACAGCTTCAAGGTATGCTATAGTTGTGGAAAGGAAGGACATATCGCCGAGATTGTACGATTGTAGAATAAACCTAGTTCAATGGGACGGTGACTCAAAAGATCGTCCTGTAAAAGTTAAAGTCAACGATTCCGGAAGAGCGTTTGTCAGGATCGGTCATAATGCGAGGAACCCAAACGAGGTGATCACGGTAAGCTATTTATAAATTCTTGCAAGTTTATACCTTACTTGATACCTTGTGCTACCCATTCATTTATCTCTCCCGCATGTGCTCAACGCTTAAACTCGACTCGAGAAATTAGACTTTGACCTATCTCGTGGAAACTCCGTTAGAGAAACTTTCATCACATCCACCGCTTATAAATCTTGTTTGATTCAAGTTGGCACCATCACCTTACCCGTGAACCTTATCTCTTTAAAGATACTTGCTTTTGATGTGATTTTAGGGATTGATTGGTTAACTACTCATCATGCCAAAATTGATTGTTTTCGTAAAGTTGTTAGTTTTCATATTCCTAACCAACCCGTTGTATTTAATTCAAGCAACTAAACCATTAAAATCAATCACTATCATATCTAATCATAAAGCTATTCGCTTATCAAAAACGGATGTCAAGCTTTTTTAGCCCATGTTATGGATTTGAATAAAGACACGCCAAATTTGAATAATATTCCCGTTGTTGTTGACTTTCCCGACGATTTCAAGAACTTCCTGCCTACCCCGAACGTGAAGTTGAATTCTTTATTGATCTTGAACCCGTACAAAGCCCATTTCTAAAACCCCATATCGAATGGCTCCTATTGAACTTCAGAGTTAAAGGTCCAACTACGAATTGTTGGACATTGGTTTCATTCTGGCCCCAAGTACATCTCCTCGGGTGCTCCTGCTTTTATTTGTAAAGAAGAAAGACGGAGTATGCGACTTTGTATTGACTATCGAATCGAACCATGTCACCATCAAGAATAGGTATCCTCACCTCGTATTGATGACTTGTTTGACCAAATTGCAAGGCACAATTCTTTTCAAAAATCGATCTTCGCTCGGATATCATCACCAAGATTAGAATCGAGGATATTCCAAAGACCGCCTTCGTAACTCCCGGTATGGGCATTATGAATTCTTAGTCATGTCTTTCGGACTAACTAATGCTCCTCGGCTTTTCATGGATATGATGAACCGAGTATTCAAGGAATATTTGGATCGGTTTGTTGTCATTTTTTATTGATGACATCCTTATATATTCCAAAAGTCGTGAAGATCATGAGCACCATTTGAAGTCGGTACTCCAAAGGCTTCGTGAAAACCAACTATATGCCAAATTGAAGAAATGCGAGTTCGCTTGAGGAAGTAGCCTTTCTTGGGCATGTGGTGTCAAAACATGGAGTATCTGCTGATCCGGCCAAGATCAAGCAATACAAAGTTGGGAGCAACCAAAGTCTGGGATCAAGTACGTAGCTTTTTGGGCTTAGCCGGTTATTATCGAGATTCGTGGAAGGGTTTTCTCGAATCGCTACTCCATTAACTCAAATTTAACTCTAAGGATACAAAATTCGCTTGGAATGAAGAATGCGAGAAAAGTTTCCAAGAGCTTAAGAAGAGACTTATTTCGCAGACTGTTCTAACAATACCATCCGGTTCTGGATGGATTTGTTATCTACAAATGATGCTTCGCAAAGGGTTAGGATGTGTTCTCATGCAACGTGGGAAAGTCATAGCTTATGCCTCATGACAACTTAAAGAGTATGAGAGGAATTATCCTACTCATGATCTAGAGTCAGCAGCAATCGTTTGCGCTTAAAGATATGGAGGCACTATCTATATGGGGAGAAAGTGGAGATATATTCGATCATAAAAGCCTTAAATATTTCTTCACTCAAAAAGAACTCAACATGCGGCAAATGACGCTGGCTCGAGCTATTGAAAGACTACGACCACACACTATTCAATACCATCCCGGTAAAGTTTAACGTGGTAAATGACGATCGAGTAGAAGATCATATGCGAACGAAAAGTGATGATGTCAAGTATACGACAGAGCCAACTTTAATAGAAAAGTTAAGGTTGCTCAAGCCACCGACCCGTGAGTCGATGCGCGTATGAAGAAGAAAGTACAAGAAGGAGCTATTCCTAAGCGAGAATTGATGAAGAAGGAATACTTCGAGTCAACTCTAGACTTTGTGTTCCTAACGACTGATTTGAAGTACAAGATTATGATGGAGGCACACAATACACCATTTGCAATCCATCTCTGAAGTACTAAAATGTATCGTGATCTTCGACATACATTTTGGTGGAATAATATGAAGAGAGAGATTGCAAAGTTTATCTCGATGTGTTTAACTTGCTAACGTAAAAGGCGAGCATCTAGTACCTAAGGGTCCGCTGCAACCACTTGAGATTCCTAAATGGAAGTGGGAACACATTACCATGGATTTCAAGACGGGTCTTCCTACGGCTTCTCAAGGCATCAATGCTATTTGGGTTATTGTTGATAGATTAACCAAGTCTCGCTTCATTTCTTGCCGATACGGAGACTTATTCCTTGAACGCCTTGCTAGTATGTACGTAAATGAGATCGTGAGGTTGCATGGCATGCCCGTATCCATAGTTTCGATCGTGACCCAAGATTCACTTCAAGATTTTGGGTTAGCTTGCAAAAAGCTATGGGCACGGATTTGCGATTTAGTTCGCATACCATCCCCAAACGGACGACAATCGAGAGGACTATTCAAACTCTTGAAGATTTATTAAGACTCGTGTGTCCTAGACTTCAAGGGCGCTTGGGATAAGTATTTACCATCAGGTGGAATTCTCCTACAACAACAGCTTATCGTGCAAGTATAGGTGTGGCTCCATTCAAGCATTATATGGACGAAAATGTCGCTCTCCAATATGTTGGGATGAGGTGGGTGAAGCAACATTGTTGGGACCCGAGTTAGTACGTATTTACTCACCGAAAAGATCCAAATAATTCGACAACGATATACAAACTACTCAAGATCGACAAAAGAGTTATGTGGATCTTCATCGAAAGGACGTGGAATTTAATGTAGGGATCATGTATTGTCATGAAGTTGCTCCATGGAAGGGAGTTACAAGATTTGGGAAGAGAGGAAAGCTCAATCCACGATTTATCGTCCATTTCAAATTCTTGACCGAGTAGGAAATGTAGCCTATAGACTTGCGTTACCTCCGAGTATGTCTCGTGTTTATAATATGTTTCACATATCAGTATTTCAGAAATATGTGAAAGACCCAACCACGTTATTGAAGTTAGAACCCACGAGATAGTCAAGACTTAACGATGAGGAGGTACCTATCAAGATCTTGGATAGGAAGGAGCATGTCCCACGCCAAGAAAGGTCATACCACAAGTTAAAGTTTTGTGGAGGAATCATGCTATAGAGGAAATGACCTCGAATTGAAACGGAAATGAAAGCGAGGTATCCTCACCTTTTCAAACACCAGTATCGTACGCCAATTTCGAGGACGAAATTTCATAAGGAGGGAGGTTGTAAGACCCTAAAATTTTTTAAATAAAAGGAATTTCCTTTATTTATTATTTTGAAATAGTAAGGGTTGATTTGATTAATGTGGATAGTTAAGGGTTAAATACGCAAATATTTCAAAATAAACAAGTGGTTATAAAATATTCATTTTTGTCTGGAATATTCGTTTGGTCGTGGAATATTCGCATCGCTTGGGAATATTCGCATTTACGACGCCAGCAGCCCATGTGTGGGCCCCATAACTGAAAAGCGATTGGATGAAGAAAACGACAAATATAAGTTGGTTAAAATAACTACGTAGTTGTTACCGTTAAGACCGCTTGAATACCCTATGGTTAAAATACAAGAATACGCTGTGGTCGCCCAAGAAGACACCAGTATTGCATACAAAGATTGTTGAATTATCGATCCTTACGTAAGAAGGCACTACTCAATAATTTTTACAAGAGTTACTCGCTCAATATTTTATTTTATTGATTCAATAATTGTTTGCGTTGATATTTTATATTATTGTTGTTCAATAATTGTCACCGCACATTATCTCCATTATCGATCAATAATTCATATTATTTGAATAATATTATTAGATAGCATTATTGGCAATGTCTAGAAAGTTCTCACAAGGAGAGGTTTGGTCACCTAATCATACGCCACCAAGAAGGAGAAATCCTTATCTGAAAGCCCCTTTTCCGGAACTACTGTCATTATAATTGTGATTCTCGTAATATTATTTGAATAATTAATTATTGATTCATATGATAAAGAAATATTTATTTTATGTGGATATAAATGATGGATTTATTTATGTGGTTATAAATGAAGAAATTATTGTTGAGGTGTTTTATCAAGATTTTATCGATTGGAGGTATTAAAAATTAAATCGTGGGTTTTGAGATATATTATGGGGTTATAATTTTTAATCCGACCGCTGGATTGTGGTAATTTTGGGTATGTTATACATACATAAGTTGAGTATATGTCCACAAATTTTGAACCGTTAAAAATGCACGAATGATTTGTTATGAATTTTAAGAGGTGTCTCGATTCGAAAATTAGAGTTATAATTGATTTTGGTGGAAAATTCTAGAATTGAGTGGGCCCCACTTGTGGTTGGTGAAGAAATGTGCTGAATTTTATTTCAAATGTGGTGGGTGGCAATAGTAGCGGTAAAAAGCCATCAGTGTAGCAATGTCAAGTCTGCTTTGGCGGGCTAACATTTTCCTATAAATAGAGGGCTAAGTTAGAATTGAAAATCACACCGTAAACAAAGTTTTCTCTTTTCTCTATATATTATTGAGCGATTTTGTGAGTATTTAGATACTTTGAGAGTTGTTGTTTCAAGACAAGTTTCATTCAAAGATCACTTCCGACCTTTCTTCTTCCGAAGTAATCGATTCTTTGAGGTAAGGGATGTTATTTTCTTCTCAAATGATATTATTTCTTCAATATCATTATGCCGAAATATTGGTAGGAACTTTTTATCAAATTTGGAACTTTTTCATGCTCTGGGTTACTATTCATGAGTTACTATTCACGAAGTTACTATTCATGAGTTACTATTCACGAGTTACTATTCACGAGTACTATTCATGAAGCGTGAAAATGTTTTTTTTGGAATTTCTATCTTTTGGTGTCTGAGTTACTATTCACGATATTCACGATACTAACTATTCATCGAAAAAATAAAATTTCTTCTTTTCGTCCAAAATATATATTCGGATACTAGCTTTGATTGTATCCATGTTTTGATCATTCTTGAATTTTACACCACTACGATTATTTTGAGGTATTTTTGAACATGGATAAAACAAAGTACGAATCCTTAATCCTTAATCCTTGTCATTTTGTTTCACCGGATTCGCTTTTTAAAAATATTTTTCATCATCCTCGCCTTTAAATGATGATATTATTGAATATCTTTGGCCCAGAGTGCAAAGATGAATGATTTCTCAAGAATATCTTTGGCTCAGAGTGCAAAGATGAATGTGTGTTTAAATGAACACGACTTAATCGATGAATATCTTTGGCCCAGAGTGCAAAAGATGAACAGTGTTTAAATGAATACGACCGATCGATGAATATCTTTGGCTCAGAAGTAAAAAGATGAACAGTGTTTAAAATGAACACGACCGATCGATGAATATCTTTGGCCTTTAGTGCAAAGATGAATATGTTGAGATGAACACGACTGATTGATGAATATCTTTGACCAGAGTGCAAAGATGAATATTTGATTTGAGATGAATATTGATTGATGTTACAGGATAAAATATTGATGATGGACCGTTAAATTCATAGATTATAGTAGATTTCATTCTCTACGTAACTCTTCTATGAATTATTATTTCACGCGAATATTGATCTAAAACTTGTTGTCTATCAGATTCTATTAAATTTTTCTCTCGTTGAAGACTAACGATAATTTGTTGTATATTATCTTAGTCATAATATTCTTTATCGAGCTAGTTAAGCTCACCCTTTTCCTTTTTGTTCCATTCTTCTCGTGGAGGCGAGAATATAAATGAGTACGAGCCTGGGGTATGGAATGAAGGTTTTAGAAAGGATTGTTTAGTAGTCCTCACCATTTTGTAAAATAATGTATCAATAAATGTGATGAGGATTTATTTGAGTATAAATATTGTCTAGAAGATAATATTTGTATTTAAACTCACAGTTTTACTGTTGTAATAATAAAGTTGTAGTTGTTTCTGTACCATGTATTGACAACTCAGAATGGGTGATGTATACCTATTTTGGGGGCGTCATATTAACGTCTAAAGGTATTGCTAACTTCTCAGGGATTAAACCTAATCGCTTAGCAAATTCACATGCTATAAAAGAACAAGTAGCACCCGAGTCAAATAACACATAAGCATTTATTTCATTGACCGGAATGATATCTGCTACCACATCTGTTGATGCAACTGCATCTTGGACAGTCATATTAAATGTACGAGCTGAGGGTCTACCCACTGATGGTGTTGGTCTAGTAATGGCTAATTTACCACTACCAGAACCCTTATTTCCCTCTAATCCTTTCTTCGGGCAATTCCTTGTCATGTGGTCCAATGACCCACAGACAAAACACCCATGGTTCTTCTTAGGGTTAGGACAGTTGGGTGACAAATGCCCCTCCTGTCCACAGTTGTAGCAAACTGATTTTCCCTTTAAACAAACTCCCATGTGAGTCTTTCTGCATGTCTTGCATGCCTCCATCCTACGCTTAAGATCTCCCTGCTTTACCCCGGTATTCCCAGGGTTGAAGCTCTTTCTCTTAGGCAAGTTGCCACTTCTGCTGGCAACTTCTGCCTTATTACCTCCCTCTAACTTATTCTTGTTCTTCCACTCTTTGTGGTACCGAGACAATGCCTCACCACCACCTGCAGCTATTATCGCCTTTTCCAGAATGGTCCTGTAGGAAGCACTCTAAAAAACTGATATTCTACTGTAGAGCCAGGGTTTTAAGCCCTGCTCAAACCTGCGCGCCTTTCTCTCTTCTGTGTCCACCTGATATGGAGCAAACCTCGCCAATTCATTGAATTTGGCGGCATACTGGGGAACTTTCATATCCCCCTGCTTAAGTTCCAAGAACTTAATCTCCATCCTACCTTCCATGCTAGTAGGGAAGTAGTTCTCAAAGAACACCTTCTTCAACTATTCCCATATAACTGCCTCTGTCCTAGCCCCACCCTAGTGAGCCTCCCACCAGTAGTTGGCTTTCCCCTTCATCATGTAAGTCGCAAAAGAAGTCTTTTGCGCCTCACCTACGTTTGTTATCACAAACGCCTTTTCAATCTCCTTTACCCATGTCTGGGCCTCTAGTGGGTCCGTCATTCCTCGGAACTCCAGAGGACCCACACTCTTAAATTCCTTGAAGGTAGTTGTCCTTACTACCCCATGAGCTACAGGAATCCCTCCCCCAACTTGGTTAAATGCAGCCGCTAATAAATTAACGAACTCTTGCATAGGGTTATTAGGACCCCCCCCCCCATGATTCTCATTATGAGACTCGGCCTCTTGGTTACGTTATCTCCTTCTTGGCAGCATAATTCTGATTAAATAAATAAAGTTTCATTATTATCTATTTAACTACTTGGTTATCATTCTCAAATAACAACCCATACCACAACAAACACATTAAATAAAAACTTCATTATATAAATATGCTTTCATAGTCAAAACTATTTACATCATGTTTCCTTAGCACAAAAGCTATTACCTACTATCCCGCGATTGACTTCTACAAAAAATGGGATTTACAAAAAGACTAACCTTTAATTATACAAAAGAGGGTTTTATGCCACTACTTATATACAAAAAGATCTAACGATCTACTAACACTATCGTACGACATTCTCATATTTATGATTTGCCAGTATCGACACAATATCTCGACTTACAGTATGTCGAGTCTGTCCGGACTCAATGGAATAACAAGTAATTTTCAGCTTGAAATCCTCATGAGCGCACTCGTGGATGTATAACATCCTAGCTATTTTCTGGTCTTTCTCGACCAGTTTCTTTCGAAGCTCTACGGCCTCTTGCTTATAGTCCCATGCTTTATCCGTCATAAGCACTTTCTCATCGTGCTCTGACTCAAAATATGCCTCTGCAGATTCCTTCGCCTCAAATAGGGCAGTTATCTCCTCATTCTGTGTCTACACTACAGTGCGCAGATGCACATTCCTATCCAACACAGACATATACAATGATCTCATTGCATCCGGAGGTGTTGGCTCTTGAGTAGGCACCACCGTATTAATCAATGTCACCTCCATCTCCCCCTCCACGTCAACCATCATGTTAAGATATGACGTTATTCCCATTGTCTCTTCAGAGTATTCCTCCTCAGAGATGTATTCCTCAATATCTGAGTCTTCTAGAACCACTAACGGTACCTCCGCCACTAGCATTGGTAATATCTCCACTTGGTTCACTGACTCCTCACTTATCACTTCAATGTCTCTAAACATCAAGCTATCGTTTGACATCTACAAAACACATAACACGTTGATTAGTACATAATACACAATAGTATAAGCACAAATCACATTTAATTTATTTAAGATTAATTTGCATCTTTTAAATCTTTCAGTACTGAGTTATCTCAATACCTTATTAATCCAATTTACTTTAATTTCATTCTTCGGACTTTACCTTCCTTACGAGGTTATTAGCCTAAGGTTCTTCCCCCCTTAAGTTTTATAACCTAATGCTTTGATACCAACCTGTGACGCCCCCAAATTCGGGTATCTTCTAACCCAACATATGGTGCTACACGGTACTCATAACTATACAATCTTTCCATTGAAATACAACATAATGAATGTAATTACTATCTTCTTATTACAATCAAAGTATAATCCTTCCCAGGTTCGTAAATCGATTACATCGTTTATTGTTCATAATGTATAATACATACAAATATACTAATCTATTATACGATGGTTAAGCATCCATCTTAGCCTTGCCCTTATTTCTCTTAGCATTCTCAGTACGTTCATCCTTAACTGCAATCATATAATTCACGCAAGAAGTGAGCATAACAAGCTCAGCAAGTTTGACAAAGGATAACAGTAATAACACATTCGTGAATTATATAACAATTCATACATAACTGAATGAATAGTTATGAAGTATTATGAAGCAATAATACTTTAACATTTCATAATATCAATTCCCAAAGTATAGAGTAGATTAGGAATTCTGAACCGGTCAATAGACCATGAACAGTTGCTTTCTGATTTCATACTGGAAAAAGATATCACAGCACTAAGGCTGTACATCTGCATTACTTGCGAGCACTTCTAGGTGATCAGCCTATAATACTCTATGTTGATCAACACTCATTCATTAAACGTATTTACGTTTAAGTTTTGGCAAACTCGCGTGCCCATCGAATAATCGATGAAAAATGCTTTTGTTTGTTCATAGATAAACCTTACCTTCACATCCGTACCAATTACTTGGCATAGGATAGCGTTAACATTTCTATATAGAAAGATATGAATATCAATCATTCTATATCTTACGAGTAGTCTAGCCGAAGTTAAAACCGCATCGACCTTTCTTTAAAACCAATCAGTAATTCAAGACAAATGAATCACATAAAACTTGACCAACTTGAAAATTAGACAAGCGTTAAGAAAACTTACCTTTCAGCGTCTTTAAATAACTTAATCGACTAACCACAACCTTTACAGAATCTACATGATATATTCACATAGCACACTATAATTACCTATCAAACAATTACTCACATTGTTCTTACCAACTTCTTTCTCTTCTATGTCTTCGTTAACTTAATTTTATTAATAAAGTCAACTCGACTTATTACCCATTCGTCCCGGCTTATTAACCAACTTATGTTATTAACCAGACTCTATCATCATTGGTGAAATACCAACGTTGTTTACCGACTAGGGTTCATTGATAACTTTTTATGTTCTTCATTCATAAGTTACTAACATGCCTTTAATTCCTAAGTTTCAATACCATATACCTTAGTATAGGTTGTATAGGAATAGTTTTAGTACACTTATTAAGTGTATAAACTTTACTCTTATAGGTCTCTGAACAATTGCAGTTCAAACCTAAGTCATCTAACAAATACCTTGAACTCAAGACCGCCATGGCGTGACTTCTCAATACAAAGATCAACGCATCATGGCGCCATGAAGCGACCAGGTCCGGTCCCTTGCTTTGGCACAAGAAGACTTCCTTATACTAGTAGTGATCGCGCGCGCCACTTTCCAAAGAGCTAATAACATCTGTGGTTTGCACAAGGACGCGGCAATTAATAATCTTTTCAGCCATGCGCGCCAGACCTCAAAGACCGGATAATTTTCAAAGATAAAAATTTTTGTGAGTTTCTCGGAGCCATAACTTCATCGTTATAAGTCCGATTTGTTCCGTTCAAAAGCCTACATGTCATAAATGACATAATCTACGTGTTCATATAAGAATTCGACACTTTCGAATTTGTTAACTCAAAATTCACTATTGAGTTCATTTTTTTAAGCGTTCGTAAACATTAATGAGCGTTCAATGCTCGTTTTCTTCGTTCTAAGTCAGAATCCGACGATTCTTGAACCCACGACTCTTAAATACCCTATCTCATGTGTTGACATTGAAAAACAACATTTTCAAGTCTCACGACAACTTTCGACTACCAATCCAGAATTTTAACGTTTTCGACGTTTAACATCTATTTCCGTGAAATTCTCCATAACTTCATTACTAACGTTCTCTAAGCCAAATCATATGGAATACTCCATGGACTTCATAACTACATCTTAACCAAGCAAGATGCACATATTTACGTATTGATGGAGCTTAATTGTTCATCAACAATCAATATCAATAATCAATGATTTTCATGATTTAAAACTATATCAATCCTTATGATTTCTATGATTCTATGACTTATAAAGATTGAATCTATATTAAGTCATCCTTATTCCCCCTATACCAGACATACACCACCCCTTTATGATTCTCCATACTAAAAGAAAATCAAAAGAAATGGAACTAGCAATAAAGAATATTACCTTAAGAACTCTTTGGTATTCTTGACAAACTCTAAAACCAAGCTTCAAAGTGTATGATTTGGTTGAGTCTAGCTCTTTCTCTCTCTCAAAATATAGGTTGGCAATTTGAAAAACTCTCAAAAGACCAATCCTAACTTTCTATTTATAGGCAAATGAAATGGAGGGCAATTTGGTCATTACACCATCACCTCCTTACTATTCCACACTTTATCACCAAGTAAAATACTTGTGGTGACCAAGTGAATTGCTTGCCTTGCACCCCAATTGGCCGGCCCACCATGCCCATGGGTCATCCCCATGGGTTGCCCCATGGGTTTTACCCATTCGGTGACCCACTGGTTCGATTCACGGTTCAGTTTTCTTGCATTGGGCTTAATCAATCTAATATTGTGCTTTGACTTGGGCTTAACCAATTAACTCCTTGGGCTTACCTATACAATTGATTGGACTTGGCATAATCTAACACAATTGAATTCAAATTAAGTCTTAACTTAATTCCATAATACCACTCGTATTCTATACGTATAACTCACGTATTCTTTCCGTATAATACTCGTACGATAATTGTATTATACTTCGTATTAACTCATCATATTATACATAGATACTAAATAGTATCATACTAGTATAACACATGCTTTAACAATAACGCAATTCCTTCTACGCGTTTCATTTCCTTCTTGGAAATCAATCTACTCAACCCTTAGGTTTTAAGTCCGCAGGTGAAAACTTCGTTTGCCATAAATGAAATATTATTAAATATTTCATCCTATCTCGATATTCTATCATTACGCGTTTCTCGGAATTTCAAAATAATTCCCCGAGCAGAAATGAATGAATAGTGTTTTTACGGGAATTTCTCAGAAAATATTTATTTTCGTCTTGGAAATTCTAAACAATTAATTCTAGCACGTAACCAGATTACTAACCATATAAGAACATCATAGGTCATAGAACGACCTTCACATAGCTTACTCACAAAATAAATCAATTAAATTCATTTAATTCATATAATCAAATAAAAATTTAATTATCATAAAAATTTGATTTTCTCGGGCATTACAGTAACAGGAGAATAGAACGGTGGTCTATAGCTGTTGAGGTTCTCCCTAAATAGTATGGAAATAATTTTATTGAGAACTTTAGATAAGTGTTTCGTATTGTATACGTCATTTGATATTTAATTTTGGTAAACCGAATAGGGTGAGGTGAACCCAACTTGGAAGGGTGTTTTGCCACTATCATACAAGATGTTTAATGACATACAATGTGACGCCCCCAAAATAGGTATACATCACCCATTCTGAGTTGTCAATACATGGAACAACTACAACTTTATTATTACAACAGTAAAACTGTGAGTTTGAATACAAATATTATCTTCTAGACAATATCTATACTCAAATAAATCCTCATCACATTTATTGATACATTATTTTACAAAATGGTGAGGACTACTAAACAACTCTTTCTAGAACCTTCATTCCATACCCCCGACTGTATTTTCGCTATATTCTCGCCTCCCCGAGAAGAAAAATGGAACAAAAAGGAAAAGGGTGAGCTCAACTAGCCCAAGAAGAATATTATGACTAAGATAATATACAACAAATTATCGTTAGTCTTCAACAGGAAAAAATCTAATAGAATACAATAGACAACAAATTTTAAATCAATATTCGCAATGAAATAATAATTCATTAGAAGAGTTAAGTAGAGAATGCAAACTACTATCTTCTATGTATGAATTTAAAAGTTCACCGCCTATCTTTTATCCCCAGTAACATCAATCAATATACATCCGAATCAAATATTCATCTTTGCACTACAGTGCCAAAGATATTCATCACCGGGTCATGTTCATCTAAACACTGCTCATCTTTGCACTACACGCCAAAGATATTCTTCAAAAATCATTCATCTTTGCACTACAAAAGCCAAAGATATTCCATAATATCATCATTTAAGGTCAAGATGATGAATTTTTTTTAAAAGAAACGAATCCAAAGAAACAAAATGACAAGGATTAAGGATTAAGGATTCGTACTTGGTTTTATCCATGTCCAAAAATACCTCAAAAATAATCATAGTGGTGTAAAATTCAAGAATGATCAAAACATGGATACAATCAAAGCTAGTATCCGTATAGATATTTTGAATCTAAAAAAAAAATTTTCATTTTTTCGATGAATAGTGCCAGATTCGTAAATAATGTCAGATATCGTGAATAAAGGCCGTATATCGTGAATAGTAACTCAGACACCAAAAGTTCCAAATTTGATAAAAACTTCAGATCAATATTTCAAAGATAATGATATCAAGAAATAATATCATTACAAAAAAAAAAATATCCCTTACCTCGAAAGATCAAGATTTCTAAATTTGAAACACCTGGATATAAAGGCTATGACTTGACTTGCAATCAGATAGCAATACTCAAAGTATACTCAAAATACTCACAAGAATACGCCGATAATATAGAGAGAGAAAACTTCAGCTTCGGTGTGATTTTCAATTCTAACCTAAGACCCTATTTATAGAAATTGCTTAGAACACCAAAGCGTAAAATTTAATAATTTAATAATATTATTTTTCAAATTTCCTACGCCCACTAATTTGGTCCAAGACATCACCCACCATGTGACAAAACATTAAAAACGTTTTTCTTAATTTAAATAATTAAAACTTCCAAAAATCAATTATTTCTGAGCTTCTAACTTCAATAATTCACAATAAATAGCCCTTTATCAAAAAATTCAATCTCGCTGAATTTTTATAGGAAATTCAATTCTCTACAACTTTGCGTAAGAAAGGTTTTCCAAATTCCAAATGTAAATTGACCAAAAATCCACAAATGGGCGATTTTACAAAGCTATAATCAAATTTCACCAATAAATGGGGTCCATGACATATGTTTAACATGTTTTAAACATTTATTGCAACAAAATACTCCTCCTCCTCGTATACTCATATATCCCACATTCGTTGTAAAATATCACCATTATTATATTATTAAAATATAATAATATATTTAAATGAATTATTTTATCGTAAAAAGATAAAATTTCAATTTTCAACAATTGTCACATTAAAATTTTTTTCATCTATATCCACATAAAATCAATATTTTCCTCATCATATGAATCAATAATTAATTATTCACAAATAATATTACGTAATCACAATATCGACAACCAGTGCGCTTCTGTGAAAGGGGGCTTTCCAATAAGAATTTCTCCTCATCAAGCGCAATTAGGTGACCAAACCTCTCCTTAGATGTAACTTTCTAGACATTGCCAATAATGTTATCTAATAATATTATTCAGATAATATGAATTATTGCTTCGATAATGAAAAAATACCGTAATGACAATTATCAAACAACAAAGAATATAAAATATCAACGCAACAATTATTAAATCAATAAAATATCGAATAAGAATTATCGTAACTATTATCGAGTAGTGCTTTCACGTAAGAATCAATAATTGGTGCAATACCGCAAAGCTACTGTGTTTTAACCACCGAGTATTTTAACAAGATTAACAAAGAATAACTACGCTCTGCTATTTTTAACAACTTATATTTGTCGCTTTCTTCATCCAATCGCTTTCCATTATGGGGCCCACACATGTCACTGTACCGTCGCATTTAATATTCCCCACAAAGATTTAATATTCCACGACCAAACGAATATTCCCCGACAACAATGAATATTTTATAACCACTTGCTTATTTTGAAATATTTATGATTTTACCCCTAACTATCCACATTAATCAAATCAACCCTTACTATTTCAAAATAATAAATTAAATTTCATTAATAATAAGTTGGGGTCTTACAACCTCCCTCCTTATGAAATTTCGTCCTCGAAATCGACGTACGTACTGGTGTTTTCAAAAGGTGAGGATACCTCGCTTTCATTTCGCTTTCAATTCCTGTGTCATTTCTCTATAGCATGATTCCTCCACGTAACTTTAACTTGTGGTATGACATTTTCGCAGTAGGACATGCTCCTTCCTATCTAAGATCTTAACAGTACCTCCTCATACGTTAAGTCTTCTCTATTTCGTCCTGGTTCTAACTCTATAACGTGGTTCGGTCTTTCACATATTTACGGTATGTATATGTGAAACACATTATGAACACGAGACATACTTTCGGAGGTAACGCAAGTCTATAGGCTACATTTCCTACTCGGTCAAGAATTTGAAATGGACCAATAAATCGTGGATTGAGCTTTCCTCTCTTCCCAAATCTTGTAACTCCCTTCCATGGAGCAACTCGCAACAATACATGATCCCCTACACTAAATTCCACGTCCTTTCGATGAAGATCCGCATAACTCTTTTGTCGATCTTGTGCCGTTTGTATACGTTGTCGAATCATTTGGATCTTTTCGGTAGTCATACGTACTAACTCGGGTCCCAACAATGTTACTTCACCCACCTCGTCCCAACATACTAGAGAGCGACACTTTCGTCCATATAATGCTTCAAATGGAGCCACACCTATACTTGCCTGATAACTATTGTTGTAGGAGAATTCCACCAATGGTAAATACTTATCCCAACTACCCTTGAAGTCTAGGACACAGAGTCTTAATAGATCTTCAAGAGTTTGAATAGTCCTCTCTGATTGTCCGTCCGTTTGGGGATGGTATGCGAATCCGAATCAGAACTCCGTGCCCATAGCTTTTTTGCAAGCTAACCCAAAATCTTGAAGTGAATCTTGGGTCACGATCCAAACTATGGATACAGTATGCATGCCATACAACCTCACAATCTCATTCACGTATATACTAGCAAGACGTTCAAGGAATAAGTCTCCGTGACGGCAAGAAATGAGCGAGACTTGGTTAATCTATCAACAATAACCCAAATAGCATTGATGCCTTGGGAAACCGTAGGAAGACCCGTAAATCTAAATCCATGGTAATGTGTTCCCACTTCCATTTCGAATCTCAAGTGGTTGCAACGGACCCTTAGGTACTAGATGCTCCGCCTTTACACGTTAAGCTGAAAGTTAAACACATCGAGATAAACTTTGCAATCTCTCTTCATATTGTTCCACCAAAATGTATGTCAAGATCACGATACATTTTAGTACTTCCGTGATGGATTGCAAATGGTGTATTGTGTGCTCCATCATAATCTTGTACTTCAAATCGAGTCGTTAGGAACACAAAGTCTAGAGTGGACTCAAGTATTCCTTCTTCATCAATTCTCGCTTAGGAATAGCTCCTTCTTGTACTTTCTTCTTCATACGCATCGACTCCGGTTCGGTGGCTTGAGCAACCTTAACTTTTTCTATTAAAGTTGGCTCTATGCGATACTAGACATCATCGTACTCGCTCCTCGCGATATGATCTTCTACTCAACGCGTTAGCTACCACGTTCGCTTTTCCGGATGGTATTGAATAGTGTGGTCGTAGTCTTCAATAGCTCGAGCCAACGTCACCGCCGCATGTTGAGTTCTTTTTGAGTGAAGAAATATTTAAGGCTTTTATGGTCCGAATATATCTCCACTTTCTCCCATATAGATAGTGCCTCCATATCTTTAAGCGCTTGAAAACGATCATCTTCTTCAACTCTAGATCATGAGTAGGATAATTCCTCTCATACTCTTTAAGTTGTCGCGAGGCATAGGCTATGACTTTCCCACGCTGCATGAGAACACATCCTAACCTTTGCTCAAGCATCATCAGATAACAAATCCATCCGAACCGATGGTATTGTTAGAACAAAGTCAAATAAGTCTCCTCTTAAGCTCTTGAAACTCTTCTCGCATTCTTCGCTCCAAACGAATTTTGTATCCTTTCGAAGTTAGCCGAGTTAATGGAGTAGCGATTCGAGAAAACCTTCCACGAATCTCCGATAATAACCAACTAGACCCGTAAAGTTACGTGACTTCGGCCACCGACTTCGGTTGCTCCCAACTTTGTATTGCTTCAATCTTCACGTCAACGGATACTCCATGTTTTGACACCATGCGCCCTTAAATGCTACTTCCTCGCCGTAACTCGCATTTCTTCAATTTGGCATATAGTTTGTTTTCACGAAGCCTTTGAGTACCAAATTTTCAAATGGTGCTCATGATCTTCACGACTTTTGGAATATATAAGGATGTCATTAATAAAAACAACAAACGAACCGATCCAAATATTCCTTGAATACTCGGCTCATCATATCCATGAAAGCCGCAGGAGCATTAGTTAGTCCGAAAGACATGACTAAGAATTCATAATGCCCATACCGAAGTTCAAAGGTAGTCTTTGAATATCCTTAGTTCTAATCTTCACCGATGATATCCGTAATCGAAGATCGATTTTTGAAAAGAATTGTGCCCTTCAGAATCGGTCAAACAAGTCATCAATACGAGGTGAGGATACCTATTCTTGATGGTGACATGGTTCAATTCCCGATAGTCAATACAAAGTCGCATACTCCCGCTCTTTCTTTTTTACGAATAAAACAGAGCACCCCAAGGAGATGTACTAGGACGAATGAAACCGATGTCCAACAATTCCTCAGTAGTTGAACCTTTAACTCCTCAAGTTCAATAGAGCCATTCGATATGGGGTTTTAGAAATGGGCTTTGTATCAGTTCAAGATCAATAAAGAATTCAACTTCACGCTCGGGGTAAACCGGAAGTTCTTCGGAAATACGTCGGAAAGTCAATAACAACAGAATATTATTCAAATTTGACGTGTCTTTATTCAAATCCATAACATGGGCTAAGAAAGCTTGACATCGTTTTTCAATAAACGAATAGCTTTATGATTAGATATGACAGATGATTGATTTTAATGGTTTAGTTGCTTGAATCCGCATAACAAAGGTTGGTTAGGAATATGAAAACTAACAACTTTACGAAAACAATCAATTTTGGCATGATGAGTAGTTAACCAATCAATCCCTAAAATCACATCAAAAGCAAGTATCTTTAAAGAGATAAGGTCAATGTGTAAGGTAATGGTGCCAACTTGAATCAAACAAGATTTATAAACAATGGATGTGATGAAAGTTTCTCCTAACGGAGTTTCCACAGATAGGTCAAAGTCTAATTTCTCCTGAGTCAAGTTTAAACGCTGAGCACATGCAGAGAGAGATAAATGAATGGGTAGCACCGTCAGATCAAGTAAGGTATAAACTTCGCAAGAATTTATAAATAGCTTACCCGTGATCACCTCGTTTGGGTTCCTCACATTTTGACCAAATACACAACAAACGCTTCTTCCCTAATCGTTGACTTTGCCTTTTCTCGGGATAATCTTTTGAGTCACCGTCCCATTGAACTAGGTTTCACTCATCGTATAATCTCGAGCGATATGTCCTTCCTTTCCACAATTATAGCATACCTTGAATCTGTTGTGGGCGCTTGGACCGATATGTCCCTCTTTTCCGCATTTGTAACATATGACCGGTGGTCGTTCTCCTCCCTTAGAACCGATTCTTTCTTAAAGACCGCCGCTCACATAGTCGTTGTTAAATCTCCTCTTTTAAAATCTCCTCCCGACTCGCTTCTTCTATTTTCATGGCTATGATTACCACCAGAGTGGTTACCATTTTTGTCCGTCTGCTTTTCTCCGCCGGTTATCATTATTCTGCTGATCGCTATCTCCGGTACGATCCTCGGTCAGGGTCCCTCAACCGACCGTACTCGTTATCTCGCTCTAATAATTGAGCCCTGCTTTACAACATCTCGATAGAGAGAAAATTTATGAGAAATGAGATACCGACGTATCTTGGGTTTCAAACCTCTAAGAAACATCCGCCATCGTTCTCTCATTCTCCACCAAATGAGGTGCAAACCTGGATAACTCGCAAACTTTGCCTCGTCTTCGAGACACCGCCATGTTGTTCTCGCTCCACCTAATAAACTCCACTTCCTTCATATGACGAACACTTTCGTGAAAGTATTTGTCATTAAATAGTTCTCAAATGTCTCCCAAGATCTGCCGAGTCTTACCGATGGGTACGCTTCACGCACTCCCACCAAGTAGTCCGCCTCGCCACTTTTAACATAAAGGTGGCGAATGGAACCTTCTGTTCCTCCGCATCCATCCCAAGACATCGAATATCTTGGTAATTTGCTTGACCCCATGTTTCGCCATGATCGGATCCGCTTTCCCTTAAATTCGTGTGGTCCCAACTCTTTGAATCCTTGGGTTTGTGACAACCCGTGAATTGCTATCATTTCCTCCTCAGATTTTGAACACGAGTCTCCTCGTCGATTTTTGCATGAACCGCAAAAAGCTTCTAAACATTCCTCGCTCATCATCTCGCTTTCGTTGGTGTTGTTCATGGAGGAACATTGCCACTGTTGCACGCTCTCCTCGTTGGTGAGTACATGCGTCTCCACGGTCTCATTTCCATTGTTAATATTCTCAATTTCGACATTCTCAAATACCGCCATAAAACAAGGGTTAATTAAGGAAATCAATATATCACAAAATATCCCTATATACCGACCAACTAACAAATAAGCTTAGGTAGGACACACTAGCGAAGGATTTACTCGCCTCCCTCCTAATTCTATTCCCCGATCTCCGCCAGAGATCATATCCCTAAGCTCGATACCAACCGCGACGCCCCAAAATAGGTATACATCACCCATTCCGAAAGTTGTCAATACATGGAACAACTACAACTTTATTATTACAACAAGAAATCGTGAGTTTGAATACAAATATTATCTTCTGACAATATCTATACTCAAATAAATCCTCATCACATTTATTGTTACATTATTTTACAAAAATGGTGAGGACTACTAAACAACTCTTTCTAGAACCTTCATTCCATACCCGACTGCATCACTTCTCGCTATATTCTCGCCTCCCGAGAAGAAAAATGGAATAAAAAGGAAAAGGGTGAGCTCAACTAGCCCAAGAAAGAATATTATGACTAAGATAATATACAACAAATTATCGTTAGTCTTCAACAGGAAAAATCTAATAGAATACAATAGACAACAAATTTTAAATCAATATTCGCAGTGGAAATAATAATTCATTAGAAGAGTTAAGTAGAGAATGCAAACTACTATCTTCTATGTATGAATTTAAAAGTTCACCGCCTATCTTTTATCCTCTGTAACATCAATCAATATACATCCTGAATCAAATATTCATCTTTGCACTACATGTGCCAAAGATATTCATCAGATTAGTCATATTCATCTAAACACTGCTCATCTTTTGCACTACTACGGGCCAAAGATATTCTTTAGAAATCATTCATCTTTGCACTACAGGCCAAAGATATTCCATAATATCATCATTTAAGGCTGAAGATGATGAATTTTTTTTTACAAGAAACGAATCCAGTGAAACAAAATGACAAGGATTAAGGATTAAGGATTCGTACTTCGTTTTATCCACGTCCAAAAATACCTCAAAAATAATCATAGTGGTGTAAAATTCAAGAATGATCAAAACATGGATACAATCAAAGCTAGTATCCGTATTAGATATTTTGAACGAAAAGGAAAATTTTCATTTTTCGATGAATAGTGCCGTTTCGTAAATAAGTGTCGATATCGTGAATAAAGGTCAGATATCGTGAAAAGTAACTCCGACACCAAAAGTTCCAAATTTGATAAAAACTTCAGATCAATATTTCAAAGATAATGATATTGAAGAAATAATATCATTACTGAAAAAAAAAAATATCCTTACCTCGAAAGATCAAGATTTCTAATTTGAACAACCTGGATATAAAGCTATGACTTGACTTGCATCAGATATAGCAATACTCAAAGTATACTCAAAATACTCACAAGAATACGCTCGATAATATAGAGAGAGAAACTTCAGCTTTAAAGTGTGATTTTCAATTCTAACCTAAACACCCTATTTATAGAAATTGCTAGAACACCAAAGCAAAAAATTTAATAAATTAATAATATTATTTTTCAAATTTCCTACGCCCACTAATTTGGTCCAAGACATCACCACCATGTGACAAAACATTAAAAACATTTTTCTTAATTTAAATAATTAAAACTTCCAAAAATTAATTATTTGAGTTTTGAACTTCAATAATTCACAATAAATAGCCCTTTTATCAAAAAATTTGAATCTCGCGAATTTTTTAGGAAATTCAATTCTCTACAACTTTACGTAAGAAAGTTTTCCAAATTCCAAATGTAAATTGACCGAAAATCCACAAATGGGCGATTTTACGTGCTATAATCAAATTTCACCAATAAATGGGGTCCACCGACATGTTTAACATGTTTTAAACATTTATTGCAACAAAAATACTCCTCCTCCTCGATACTCATATATCCCACATTCGTTGTAAAAATATCACCATTATTATATTATTAAAATATAATAATATATTTAAATGAATTATTTTATCGTAAAAGATAAAATTTCAATTTTCAACAATTGTCACATTAAAATTTTTTCCCATCTATATCCACATAAAATCAATATTTTCCTCATCATATGAATCAATAATTAATTATTCACAAATAATATTACGAATCACAATATCGACAACCAGCAGCTTCCTGTGAAAGGGGGCTTCCAATAAGAATTTCTCCTCATCTTGGCGCGCAATTAGGTGACCAAACCTCTCCTTAGATGTAACTTTCTAGACATTGCCAATAATGTTATCTAATAATATTATTCAGATAATATGAATTATTGCTTCGATAATGAAAAATACTTGTGTAATGACAATTATCAAACAACAAAGAATATAAAATATCAACGCAACAATTATTAAATCAATAAAATAATTTGAGCGGAATAAAGAATTATCGTAACTATTATTGAGTAGTGCCTTCTTACGTAAGAATCAATAATTGGTGCAATACCGCAGTGCTACTCGTGTTTTAACCAATTTGTGTATTTTAACAAAGATAATTGAATAACTACGCCAAATTATTTTTGAACAACTTATATTTGTCGCTTTCTTCATCCAATCGCTTTCCGTTATGGGGCCCACACACATCATACCAACCGCATTTAATATTCCCCGACAAAGATTTAATATTCCACGACCAAACGAATATTCCCCACAACAATGAATATTTTATAACCACTTGCTTATTTTGAAATATTTATGTTTTTTACCCCTAACTATCCACATTAATCAAATCAACCCTTACTATTTCAAAATAATAAATTAAATTTCATTAATAATAAGTTGGGGTCTTACATACAACCTCGTGTTATCATAAGACGAGGTTGTGCACATCCACTTCTTTGAGTATATATATACGAGCACTACCTATATAATCTTGGAGTTTGGTTGAAATATAATTTTCAATTGCAGATGCCGGGAGATAGTTATATGTCGAGAGAAGACTCACCACCGGAAAGAACATGATAGTAATCTTCTCGCTTTTCTTTTTGGGGTCTATTGGGTCAACAAAGGATAATTCTCGTGGACATATGATATCTATCATAACCTGTACGCACGGCCTCCTATGTATACGAAGGTTTCTTGAGCACTTCCCAAAGATTTTAATTTCTAAAACAGTTTTTGACTATACTTTTATGTAAAGTACCATTGTAGGTTGTGGTCGAGGCACCATGAAAGTTACATACATTTGTATTAAAACTCACAGTTTAACTGTGGTCATATTCTGCACGATAGTTCAACAGTTGTATAAATGAAGTTTATATTTGATTTTTATAGTATGATATCTGGCGACTCAGAATGGGTCGTGTGGGCCTATTTTGGGGGCGTCACAAATGTGATATGTGTTTTTACTATGCTAATGATGTTTACTAATCAAACTAAATTATTTTATTATAGATTTCAGGAGATAACGTGATGTATAGAGATATCCATGTCGTTAGTGAGGAGTCTGTGAATCAAGTAGAGATTTTACCGACACCTGTAGCTGAGTTGCCGGAAGTGGTAGTGATTGAGTCAGAAGACTCGAAAAACTTAGAATTCATGTCCTTGTTTGATGGCATGTCAGAAGTGGAGATGGAGGGTGTGTCGTTTAACACGGTAACACCTGTAGAAGAGATGAATCCGGGGGAGTCGATGAAGGCATTATTCATGACGGTGTTGGATAAAAATATCCAGTTAGGGAAAGAGGTGAGAGAGCTGAAGGAAGAAAACCATGATATCTTGGAGAACAAGAAAAGCATGGAGACGATGTGGGAAGAAGAGCACGATGAGAAGGTTTTGGGGATGGACAAGGTCCACGAGCTAAAACACGAGGTCTTTGAGCTTAGGTAGGAGCTAAAGACCAAGAAGCAGAAGGTTAGTAGAATGTCCTATATACATAGGAGTTTGCATGCGGATTTTCAGCGACAAGTGACTGAGTATCATGTGGAGGCAGGGCAGACACGACATATTATCAGCCAAGATGTGATAGCTGGTCTTGCCAATGCAGATTATAAGAATGCCATAAGGCAAATATAACCTAGTTAGTAACTAGAGTAGAATTAGATATGTACACACTACAAAAAAATGGGCCTTTAGCAACGATTTTTCATGCAACAACTTTATAAGTCGTTGCTAAAAGTATATGTTTAGCAACAAAATTTGTCCTTCATTGCAGATTATGTCAGACTTTCACTTTTTGCTATGAAATTCATAAGTCGTTGCAAAATTTCGTTGCTAATTCATTGGCGGGAAAAATTTTCGTTAGAAATTCGTTGCAAAATTTTCGACCACTTGCTTTCCCGTCATAATGGGCAACGAAAGTTTTTTTGTTACTAAAAATGGGACTTTAGCAACGATTTTTCAAGCAACGACAAAGTCGTTGCTAAAAGTGTATGTTTAGCAATAAAACTTGTCGTTCGTTGCATATTGTGTCAGGCTTTCACTTTTTGCAACGAAATTCAGAAGTAGTTGCAAAATTTGAAAACAAAATTCGTTAGAAATTAGTTGCAAAATTTATAACCACTTGATTTCTCCTCATCATGGGCTACGAAAGTTTTTTTGTTGCTATATTTCGTTGCCTAATATGGACCACATTCATTGGCAACAATTTTTATTTTCGTTGCATATTTTATACAACTTTTTGCAACGACTATTAAAATGTTGCCTTAAATTAAGATGATAATAATAATAATAATAATAATAATAATAATAATAATAATAATAATAATAATAATAATAAATAAAATAATAATAAGACTAATAATAATAATAATAATAATAAATAATAATAATAATAATAATAATAATAATAATAATAATAATAATAATAATAATAATAATAATAATTCTTGCAAAATAATAGCAATTAGGCCTAGTTGCTCGGGTTGTCATTGGATCAATATTTCAAATTGAAGGTCTTGGGTTCGAATCTGTGCATCAGTATATTTTTTGCGATAAAGTTCAATATTCGCTACGTATGTGTGTGTGTGTGTATATATATATATATATATATATATATATATAGGGGATAATGGCTGTACACAGCCGTGTACTTTTTATTTTACACAGTATACCAAACGACGTCTTTTGGCTCAATTGCTTTAAATAGAAAAATACTGTTCAGGCACTCTATTCCCAAAATCGCACATTCTTCTCTTCAGATCACCTCCTCCATTCTCCCCGATTCTCTACTCCAACGTCGGCCACCTCCTCCATTCTCTCCGATTCTCTTTCTCTTAGGGTTTATGCGCGATTGCTTTAATTAGTTCATTTTTTCCCATGCTTTGTTTCAATTCCAACTGGAACAGATCTGGAGCAACAAACCCTGTTGATTCCTATCCTCGATACTTAATTACTAGAATATATCTAGGTTTTATTTCGAGGCGAGGCTCCATTCGATGCATCAGCCACTGCTTCAACCAGGTGACCTAAAATTTAGTTGTTTAATTTTTTATCTTTTATGTCCAAGATTAATATGGGTTCTTCAATTTCTTCATTTTTGCAAACTTATAACTGTGGTATGAGGAATTGTGGTCTTCGTATGTTAACTTATTTTATATTTTAGAATGCTTGTTTAATATTCTCACAAGCATCGGGAAGAACATTGGTTTCATGTAAAGTTAGGGATGCATTTTTTGTTAGGTAGATATATAAGCTAACCACATGATTGTTTGTTAGTTATATTAACTTGGCAATGTATAACTATCATTTACTATGAAGATCGAGTGTGTTGGAAGTTTTCTTATTTTTAGGATGCAATTCTCTAATGATTGTTATTGTGGCCGCTTTTGAAGATGGAATTTCTTCAATGTTTCATTTTTCAATATACTTATGTATTTGAAATGAATATTAATTTCTCGATGCCTTTAGTATTAAAATGAATTTCATTCAGGAGAATGTTCTTGTGGTTTTATCTGGTGATTGTATGAAGTTCATAGATGCTGTAATCAAAATGTTCCCTTGGTAATTTTATTTTATGATGTTTGTTTTTGTTAGCATTGGGTTAGTCTTCTAAAAGGGCAGGAATAAGGACACGATCTAGAGGAACAAGACTATGTGGCAAGAATCTTATATATTATACATTAATAAACTGTCAAGTTCTCATTTCCTATGTACTTAAATGGCTTATGTAGTAGACCTTTGATAAGATTTTGGTTCAACAACTTTTAGGTTTTGATTTATCGACTTTATCGGGATCATTTCACTTCTCCTAGTATTTTACTTGTGACCATTCTATTGTCCATAGATTAACTTCAACTGAATAAAATACATAAATAAATTGTTAAGATAATTCTTTGTATAGGTTATATCACTTTGAGATGTTTTCCTACTACAAAGATCATAGCCAAAATATACTTAAGTTATATAAATCATATTATTATCTTTGATGTATCTAATTGCTGAGGCTCTTTTCAGGCCATGACTTTAAAATGTAGTCACCATTTGTGCTTCATCTCTTCGGGAATCACTAAGAGACTTGTTAAAAGCACACTTTTGAGTAGCGACCAAAAAGAGAAATTAGATACTCTGACCTGAAGAAGATTGATCGAGGGGTGATGAGACATTTCCATGACGACATCACAGTTGTAGTTATATTTCTAGATCCCCCATTGATGAATAGGTTAGCCTCTCGTACTGCAACATGTTCCGTAAGAGCAAGTGGAGCAGTTGGCGCCCCTACTAAGTCCTAGTCCACTGTAATCTTTTGTTTCATGTTACTCATTTCTTGTATAAATGTAAGGTACATGGGTTTCCACATCCCTGTATAGTGATGTTTTATTTTTTTACTTTGTACATGTCAAGTTTCCTGTGCCCTGTTGAGAATATTAAAGATATTTTTGGTCAAAAATTGTTTGATTTGTGGGCACTCTCTCTCTCTCAACTATCTTTACCTCCCCTGTTGAGAATATTAATTTTAGTGGGCACTCTCTCTCTCTCTCAACTATCTTTACCTCCCCATCTACTATGTATTTTGCTATGCCCGAGTTGCTAAAATGATAGTCTTATATAGTGTTCTCTCCCATTTTGACCTTCCTTTCCATTTTAAAGTCCTTATATAGTCATATACCTCATTAAATTTTTGTTTTCAAATATTCCAATAAGTAAGCCATCTCTTTTTATTAAGCAACCAATTCCATTTCCTTCATTAATTCCCAATTGCCTTTTTATTAATTTTGTCATGTCCATCACCCTACTCATTCAAAAAAATATGGGTACCAAAAAACTACATATTTAAAATGAAAAGAATAATTAACAATGCTTACAGATAGCATTGCCCAGAAAATATTTTCTACTATATATAACCAAATTAAAATACTACAAAACTTTTCTCAAACAAAACTACAAATGTTGTTGCTTTGCTCGCATTGATTCAATATCAACAACCTTTAGTGCTTGTGTGGAGATGACATGTTCTCCACCTAAAATCATTAAAATGGTAGCCAAGTATGGGATAAAGGCCAATAATTGGTTCCTCAATAATCGACTTTGAGCTTCAAAAGATCCCTTTACGCCCCAAGGTCATATTCCAATATGGTGGATGCACGAACCACGATTCCATAATCAAAAAATAAATTAACAAGTATTAAGATTTTAGAGCAATGGAAAAAAGGATAAATGAATTCACTCGCTTACTAATATGATTCAATGTTGATACTGGGCTCAAACTTGAAGATGAACTCTTTTTGTTCAGAAAAAATAGAAAAGGGCATCATCAGTTTACTTTATGAGGTTAAAACTTAACAAAGTGAAAATTTGTATCCTAAGGTTTATTTATGGTTGGTACTTTTCAAGAATTCGGAGGTTGAGGATATTCTATAAGCAAACAAGCAAACAAGATATTTAAAACAAAGTGCAGACAACTGTACAAAAAAATAGCACACTCAGTTCATTTACAAGGGCTGGATTAGTGTTAAATATTTGGTTGACTTTCAGTCTTTTTAAGCAACTAGAAGGTGTGCACGACTGTATAAGTAACCCACCTTTGAAAACAGAGAAATCTAACTGCAATTTTTCAAAGGTTACTCTCATATTCCCAGAATTAGTATTCCCACCAACAAAAATAATGGAATAACAGACCAACAAATGAGATTGCTTAGCTTTTGCTTTTCTCCAACA